>MJUU01028672.1:133832-169644 GCA_002080025.1 Modiolus philippinarum
AAAAAATCATTTTGTTTTGATGATCTACATGTATTTATTGTACATGTGTTTACACTATGTATACATTATCACAATTATATTTTGAATCAATAATAAAGATAGAATTAAACTCAATTATAAATTGCAACATGGTGATTATATTAAAGGAGTTTATTACTGAATTTTCAAGTATGCCTTTTCAACTCCTTCAAGGCATCCAATTAAAAATCGATTCTAAATTTGCTTCAAAACATTCATGTATCCAATTTTCATGACAACCATTTTTTTAACTGAAAACTTCAGGTATATGATCATGAAAGACATTAAAATTGATTTAAAAAAAATGAAAGTTTGAAACATCCAAATCATTATTTTTTGAAACTTGTATTTTTTTTACATGTACTATCAACTATATTCATTCCGCGGTAAATCATGTCATTCGTACAAATCCTATATCAAATAACGGACCGCCTCGTGGCGGCCCGTAATAAAAGTAATGTTACATTTTAGTGCTCTGGCTACCTAATACGAACTCATTACAACTTAAAATTTTAATGTCAATGCCATTCAAAAGTTAAAAAAAAATCAGCACGATTTAGTTTTTTTCAAGTCAGACACACCCTTTCAAAATGTACACAAAACAATTGTCTCCCCTGGATTCACCCTAGCAACGAATTTTCTAAACTGTACCGATTTTTTGGCATATGCTTCGATTTTTTCGAAAATCGACTCTTGGATTTACATAGAGAAGGCCGATCGAACGAATGCGTGCTTTTTCTCGCACAATCAGATTTGAATTTTTTTTAGATTTTTTTTCTCATCGACCTGTTGATAATAAATGCCTTCCGGGTCGACATAACGACGACCTCAACTCCTATTTTGTAATATTATTTTTGGTTTCAGCGTCTTCTGTAATAATGAGGTTGAAAGAAAAACTACTTGCTATCTTATCTGTTTTGTTATAATCCCGGTATTTGACGATTTTTGGATTAGTGTCTATCCAAAGGATAGAATTCTATCCTATGTTACGACCCGGGTGACCAACCTCACGCAATCAAACATTAGTAATCATACCCATGCTAAAAGAATCCTTTTCAGGAAACCTCGTACACATCTTTCTGATCTCATAAAAAACTCTAACACTCAATAGTCTATNTTCAGCGTCTTCTGTAATAATGAGGTTGAAAGAAAAACTACTTGCTATCTTATCTGTTTTGTTATAATCCCGGTATTTGACGATTTTTTAATGTTACAGTGACATTTTCAGGACCTGCCCAAACCTCCGCGTCCATTTTGGAGATACAAGTTTTTGGCTAGATTTTGAAGAGTTCCTAATTTAAAGGGTAGATAATTTTCGTCAACCGGGTTTCTGACTGAACTCAATCAATGATTTTATTGATAGGAATACTCCTCCGTCAAATATTCAACTATTGACGATGCGGTCAAAATGATACATAAAATTGGACGAAATGCCCTTCTAGCAAAATGTGATATCAAATCAGCCTTCAGGCTTTTAAGACTAGCCCATAGTGAATTTGACTTGACAGGTTTTAAATTCAATGGTAAATATTATTTTGACAAATGCCTGCCTATGGGTGCATCTTGTAGTTGTGCACTATGGGAATCTTTTAGTACTGCCCTACATTGGTTTGTCGAAAAGGAGTAAAAAAAAATAACAGTATATATTGCACTATCTTGACGACTTTTTGTTCGGGGGCATGGCAGGCACTAATCAATGCTCCGACACTTTAGAAGTTTTTAAAAAAAAATCATGCAACTCTTGGGGTGTTCCTTTGGCTGATGACAAGACCGTTAACCCAACTGAAATTTTGACCTTTTTAGGGATCGAATTTGATACCATTAATATGGTTATGCGTCTTCTTAAAGAAAAGCTATTGGAACTCAAAAATAGGATTGAACTCTGCATAAGTCGTTCAAAAATTACTTTACGCGATTTCAAGCCATAATAGGCGTGCTTAACTTTGCTTGCCAGGTTATCATTCCAGGTAGGGCTTTTTGTCGCCGTCTGGTAGATGCTACGTGTAACGTGCACAAACCCCATCATAAAATAAGAGTTTCTAAAGGCATGAAAAACGACCTTGAAGTTTGGCTCAATTTTCTTTCAAAGTACAATGGTACTACGGTCATTTTAGACCAGTTTTGGTCTTCCAATTCAGATTTAGAACTTTTCACTGACAGTACAGGAGGAAAGGGTTTAGGTTTTGGAATATACTTCGAGAGAAAATGGGCACAGGCATGCTGGCCGCTTAGTTGGCAAGACTCTGGAATTTTATCCGATATCACGTTTCTGGAGTTATTTCCGGTAGAAGCTGCATTGCACATTTGGGGCAGTCTATTACAGAATAAAAAGATACTGTTCCATATCGACAATTTATCGGTTGTTTCAATAATTAATAAAAAAAATCGTCAAAGTCGGCTAGGGTCATGGTCCTCGTAAGAAAACTTGTTCTCACATGTTTAGAATTTAATATTTTGTTAAAAGCTGAACACATTCCGGGTCGTTGAAATTGTTTAGCTGATTCTTTGAGTCGTTCTGATTTTCAGAGATTCGGAGAATTATGCCCTACAGCAGATGAGAAGCCATATCCAATCCCGTCCCATCTACGGACCAACTTACTAGTGAGGCACAGAATTTGATAAGCAGTTCTGTAGCACCCAGCAGTTGGAAAACATACAATACAGCAGTTAATTCATTTAATGCATTTTGCCTTGTGTACAATTTGGAAAACAGTTGGCCTGCTCAGATGGACACAATAGCACATTTTATTAGTTATCTTTCACTGAAGGGTTTTGCTGCTTCCACTGTAACTACTTACATATCCGCGTTAAGTCACGTTCATAAACTGGGCAATTTCATTGATTACACAAAATCTTTTATTATTAAAAAAAATGTTAGAAGGTCTTTGAAGGCAAAAACCCCTAAGACGCGATATCAGAGTTCCGATATCGCTGACCCTCCTTAAACGTTTAATTGCTTCATCACATAAAGTTTGCAATTCTCGGTACGAGGCATTGCTTTTTTCCGCCGCGTTTTCAATAGCCTTTTTCGGTATGTTGAGAGTAAGCGAAATTACAGTAAACAACCATAATTCGGAAGAGTTAGGTCATACAATTAATTGTGAAAATGTTACTTTTATAGAATTTGAAGGAAGTACGGTTTTGAAAGTCCTACTTGAAAGCTCAAAAACTGATCAAAAACAACAATCTGTCTATTTGACCATAAACAAGCAACAGGATTCGGCTATTTGTCCAGTTCAGTTGTTATCGCTGTATTTATCTGTCCGTTATTCTGGTATTAATGGTTCAAGAAAATTATTCGTTCATTTTGATGGGTCGGGACATCAGTTTTGTTCAGTTTTACAAAAATGTTTGCTTTTCTGTAATGTCCCCTCGCACATCCGTTCTCATTCTTTCAGGATAGGGAGAGCTACAGAACTTGCGAGAAGCGGAGTGGATGAGCAAACTATCAAACGGTGTGGTCATTGGAGTTTAAATTCATATCTGCGTTACATACGCCTTTAAGTACAAAGTTAAACTTTATCACTTCTTAAACTTATATTTTCCTTTTTTATTTTTCTGTAGGTTATAAGACGATTTGGTTCTTTGGATCTTCCATTGTTTATTGGGCTTTGAGAAAGACAAGTTCAAGAATTGGGGGTCCAAACCTTGGGTTACAGAACAAGACGCGTATCAATACGGTGGTTCGGGAAAAGGGGTATGTTGTGGAAAGAATTAAATGCGGAAGTCGAATCAGCTATGTCAAAATTCCCTCCTCCTGCTATGCTTTTGATTCAGCTAGGTTCAAATGATTTGACGAACATGAAATCCTTTGATCGCAAATCTGACATTGTTCGTGATATTCTTAAGATAAAACTTTTATTACCAAACACAAAAGTTGTATGGAACAATATATTAATGCGAAGATATTGGCATGACGCTGACGATGGAAAAGCAATTGAACGTTCTAGGTTACGAGTAGATCGTGCAGTTAAGAATGACTTAATACCCCAAGGTTTTTGTGTAATACGTCATCAAAATATCAGCGCAAAGGAGAGAAATTTATACAGAAATGATGGCACTCACTTATCCAATGCTGGAAATGATATAATCTTAATAATATTCAGGGTGCGATAGAATATTTTCTATCGAATGATAAGAACAATTGCTTTCCACCAGAGTTATAATCATATATTGTTTTATAGGAAAATAAATGTTTTGTAGGAGAGTGCGTATAGACACTCAAATGGCGGGATTTGGCAAGATTAGGGGGCACGATTCTTTCTGTTATTCTACAGCGGATCATATTCAGGTATTGCTTTCCTGTGTTACCACAGGAAGTTTAGGCGAGACCATCTCATGTCGACCATGAGTGGCATGTTATAAACTGATACCAGTTTTAGCTTACCAGGTTTTTAACACTTGCTTACTTACTGTTCGATAATTTTTCACTCCCATGAAAGTTAGAGATAAAACAATACAGAATTTGATAGTGATTCTTATAATTAGAGCACACTTTTTACTCTTATTTTGAATTAATCGTTGTTTTTTCTTCCGCTCTATGTTTTGTTAAGTGATTTAGTTTGCTATGCCACTAATTACTGATTTTGTTATTCTGAAAACCGTTACTTGACTCGTGTTTTAAAAGAGCCGGTGTTGATTGTGCTTCGATCAGCTCTTGTTTAGTTATTTGAATAGCTTTATATAGCAGATTTTTTTTAATACTTCCTGTTTCCGATAACTTTTTCTCATTGTAGCCATATATTTAATTTCTTCGTCATGGACAGGAATGATATGGAATTTCTTATTGTACCATATCCTGTTACTCATCAAGCAGACTACTTCCTGTTTACAGGAAATTTTGTTTTTATTCCTATTGTATCTTTATATGCAATTTTTCGTGAAGGATTTCTTAGTTTGTTTTTGTAGAAATTATTTGGTACTTGGTCTGAAGTTTAAGTATGATGATTGCATCATGTCTTCTCTTTTCATACCTGTCAACAAAATACTTTCTCTATTTTCAGATATACAGTAGCCAATGACTAGTATTGAAAAAATCAAAGCTCCGATGGAGCTGAATCTCGAAGCCCTGAATATCTACACGTGGCAAAACTTCGTAGTCATCCAAAGAACTGCTGCATACGTCTGTATGTATAAAGTTATTCCGTAATACGTGAAAATAATCAGAAAGTGTGATTTCGCACGTAGATTTCATTGCTATTGATATATGCTATACACTGTCACATGTAAACAAATGTTATTTTCATCTTTGACAAATTACTGCGCGACAGGTTCGTTGATCCGAGACGCAATATGGAAAAAACGAGTAATTAGATAAACATGCATATTGTTTTCAATTTAATATAACAACACCGTATTCATCTCAAGAAAATGAAGAAATATAACTTAAAAACACAATTTTTCTAATTTCTAGCAAATATAAACACCTTCTGACTAATGTGTTATCGAAATGATAATCAACATGGGTATTATTTGATCTCAGTTGGCGATTGGTCAATCATGTAAATGTCTGTGTCAGTTTCTAGAAGTAGTGCAACCGGATGTTGATGAAATTAACACCTGCATCATTGTCTAGCGAAACGGTTTTTGCATTTTTATGACTTAGATAATTCAATTTATTGATAATATGACATTTTTATCAAAACTATTATATTCAACACCCCTTTCAAGGAATTGCGCAATGATACACATAGCAACGATGATGGCAACAAAATGGCGCCATATTTGAGACCGGAGACTACAGAGATCGCTTTACTTCAAATAAATTGAGTAGAAATTAGAGAAACAATCTCTAACATTGTTTTCCGATTTATTACGACATTTCTCACATCTCGATAGTTAAATTTTCACATTTTAAAGTTCTCGGATAAACCTCGAACTTTAAATTGTGAAAATTAAACTATCTCGATGCGAGAAATATACGTAATAAACTGGAAACAATGTTAGAGACTATATGTACACGATTTTGAAAGAAACTTGCCCACTATATTTTATCGGAAACACGAAGATCATCTCTTAGAGCTATTAATAGGCTTGACTGAGCCTCACGTGATTTTGTCTTGTCATATTAACATCTCTCCAGCCATTTCATGGCTTCGAGATAAAAATCGTTAAAGATTTATGTAGTGATGGTTCAATATTTTGTCTGAGCTGAACTTTGGTGACCTGTACTATGCCTCATTTTTTAAGGCAGTCCTCCATTGTGTATGTAGTATTGACTTGATATTTTGTCTGCAGTAAGTATGGGGAGATGCACGATGGCCCTCCTTTTAATGTCCATCACTCATCTATTTGCTATAGTCAATGCAATGATAGCATATATCATGTGGCATATAAGGCCACATGGCTCACCTGTTGAATCGTTATTTGATAGCTTTTTTCATATATTACATCAAGTGAGCCAACCATACAAATAAGATGGCTGCCTCGTTAGAACTTTGACGAGCCCTGGCAACTAAAATCCAGGTGAGCGAGCCCAAAGTTTTATGAATCAAATTCTTCTGTGCTTGAATTTTTAAGCACTACAATTTATGATCTTTACAATTCTTGTTTATCATATTTTTTTTTATTTCAAATTTCATGGTGCCATCTTGATTCGTAAATCACGAATAATATGGTTCAATACTCAAGATTCCTAAATTTATGAACCATGGGTAACCTACACAGAATATTGTTATTGTACTATCACAGAGATAACCAATTACAGTATCTCTGTACCAATAGACGAAGTCTTTTTCAGAGGCCCTTACATATCTTCTTTTGGATTTTCTCCGATCTACCTATTTATGACGAGAAATAGATAATCTTTAGCGATTCACTAGGTTAATGGATAGGTAATTCCCGAAAATTGATACCAAGCTTTTAAACACTTTTCATTCTTTTCTAGCATTTCTTTTTAAATCGTGTCATGAAATAATTTCTTTATCAAGCAGGGTATGAAATTTTACCAAATCAGTATAGACGGACTTGCAGAAATTATAGATATTTTTTCATAACCCAGTCCAATATCCAGTGTTATTTAAACAAAAGAATGGGAGCTCTCCTTTAGAAAAGATAAAAAAGTCGATTACATTGTTTAGGTCTGTTGTTAGGTGCTTTAAAAGTTACTTATAATGTAAAATATTCTACTTTTTCATGTGCATATGACAGACTTCTATATATACAAATGATAAAAACTTTTTGATTGAATGTACTTTGTATATTTTAGAAGAAAAATGATATTTTTGATAATTTTCCACTTATAGAGACTTGTGGATCGTACCGTTTCTTATAGCCTGACATTGACCAGAAAAAATGCTTTTTCTTTAAATAATCATCTTTTCATGTGCCGATTTTCGACAGGGTACATATAGCGGTTGAGATACAATAAATTAAAAAAAGACGATATTTCGCTGTTTTACTTTCCATTTTTGTTTACAACATCGATTAGTACTCACTCATACACGTGGTTTCTTTCAATGAAAACACGCCTCTTTTTCCTGATCGATACGTAGACTTGACCATTGAACCAATGATATCTTGTGATGATGATTACCGGGTGTAAAAAGTAAATGGCGCTGTTTCAGGACAACACAATTTTTCTTGGCAACAACGAAAGACCTTTTGGATGACATCGTTTCTTACGCAGTAATCGTCACTAAAGTGGTCTATAAATGATGTATGTTAAAAAATCTATCTGTACATAAAATTTTGTCAGGGTACATGAATTTTAACACCCGATAGCAATTGATTTTGACCAGTCTGTCAATTGAATATTTTTTTCACGACAGTTAATTATTTAAGAAATTCTTGTATCAATCCTTCTTACGGACAAGTTTAATCATTTTTCCCTACAGAGCAAAGGTCTGGTAATGGAATGACGTTTGAACTAAATATTGTATTCGTCTGTTTCTTTTTTAAATCTTAACAATTCGTCGGTTGTTTACTTTCGTCGCCATGCTTTTATTTTGATCAGAAAATTTTATAATCACAGAAGAGGTTTTCTAGAAGGGAGATTATTTTATACCACTAGATTTCCCGCTGAACCCATATCACATGTATTTAGATTGCAAAAAATCGACGGACGAAAAGCCGTTAAACAATAAATCAGAAAGACTGAAAATAAACTACAACACAAAAGACAAGGAGGTGAGAAGAAGTGCAAGGAATGACAAGCGAAATATGTTGATGATCTGACAGGAGAAACAGAAAGAGCGCTAAGCTGTTTGGTTATTTTGTATACAGTACACATTTCCCCATTTGTAACTGCTTACTGGTACCAGAAGTGCAATGGTCATTCAAGTTAAAAACAAGCGAGGAAATATAGTAACCAAAGAAGAAGATAAAGTTAAAAGATGGTTGAACATTTCAAAGAAGAACTAATCCGTCCAGATCCAGCAGACAAAGCTACCATAACAACACCAACTGTTGAAGACAAGTCACACAAGCACAGATGAAGTAGATGCCATTCCTGTTGAGTTATTAAAATCTGATTTCAATGCTTCATCTTAAGCATTACATCAACTCCCTAAAATCATCTGGGACAATGAAACGGGTCTATGACCTCATTAATCAATAAACTGTCGAAAAAATTTGACCTGAAATTCTATAACAATATTGGAGAGCAATTACTAGATACTTTCTGTAATTAGTAAAGTAATTTGCAAGATCATTCTCAGTCAAATCGATGTAGCGATAGAGGTGAAGCAAAGTGTAGAACAGGTTAGATGAGAAAGCGTGGAACAGGTTAGATGAGAAAGCGTGGAACATGTACAGATCAAACATTTACTCTTCGACAAAACAGAAGAACAATACATTGTATCGTAGATCACAGGGCTTGTCTAAAATATTTCGAAAAAAAACCGTGACTTTTCTATCAAACAGCAACGGCATTTTCCGAAATTCTTCAAGAAATTAGCGGGCAATAGACAAGGTTCTCTGATCGTCAATCTCATCAAATGCTATCCATACAAATTGTGAATGTAACACTATACTAGAAAATAACATATCAGGTCCACTTGAAGTAAACTCTGTTTCAGTAATACCAAGACTATTCCTGTAAGTATTCACTGGATACAAAGAAACGCGACATCAGTAAAACATGTAATACAGTGGAAAATTTTCATACAACTTGAAAATCTTGTCTTTGTCGATGACCTGGCTGAAGTGTCAACAACACTAAGAAAACTGCAAGAGAAAACGAACAAAAAAACTCATTCGTCAAAAATCAATGTACCGAAAACCAAACTAATGGTAGAAATGGGAAAATACCCGGACCAGTTGCATAAAAATCATTGTGTTGAAACGGTAGAAGATTTTTCTTACCATGCAAGTGTTTTTGCAACCATAAATGAGAAAAGAAAATATACAAGCAAATTATCTAAACCAAAGCAGCTTTTTACGGAACTACAAACCAATCTGGGTGTCCCTCAACTTCAGTATTATCACCAAACCGTAAAGTTAAACCAGTACTACTCTACCGGTATTTATACTGGAAAATGATACAAACAAAACCTACTTACAGGAAGCAGAAGCACTCCACAAAATCTGCCTCCGAAAAAAAAAATCCATGAAATTTTCTGAAGAAAAGGTATCAGATGAAGGAGAATCATCAAATCGGAACTTCAAGAGATGAGATTCACCTTCCGGCAGCTCAGAACCTTGCAAAGAACTGTGACAAATAAAGGAAACTTGTTGATACCTATGTTCCATGTCCCAGCGGGGAGAAGTAAGTGAGAAAGTAAGCATATGACATACAATAACAACACGGTGACCTAATGTCAGCCATAGGGTCGAAGAAATGAGCAAGACCACCACAAAGTGAAAATAAATAAGTAAATAAAAGAATGCAACAGCAGTGTGAACTCGTCCCAACTCACAAAAATCGCAGGTGTCATCGGGTGACTGGAAGAGCAAACATGATTTGCTCTCATCACACTACCGGTGAGAAGTCTGGTGGCAAGTCATAGGAGGTGTTTCCCTTTTGGTAATAAAACTTGGATCTAGATCTACTAAAAATGTCATGGAATATAATCACTGTGTCAAATCATGTTGACGATCGTAAACGTCTGAGGTGACAATTTCAACTGTGGTTGAATATAACCTTGGTGTGAATGTTTTTGAAACTTTGTTGACAAAATCCTTGTACATCTTGCCGGTATTGCACTCAGATCGAATAAGTTGTGAAATATAGATGTCATATGCCGGAAATGACGTCAACCAGAAGTATGACGTCAACGGAAAAGAGTATTACTTTTAGCTTTTTACTGCGTAAAGGAAGAGGGATGAACTGGCCCATATTCTACTATATTTAACCGCGATTTCCAGAGGTATTGTTCGTTTCCCATACAATGTATATATCGATCCGGGGTAACTGAGCTTCTGCAGCGATTGGTGAAGGTTTCAACGTTCTATCTTCTACCGTTACTGAGATAGGTACATGAAAATTCGGGAATGGCCCAAAAATACAATTTTTTTTTCTAAGCCGAGTACTATAGACGTGTTATATATGTTTTCGGGGAAACTTTGGCATTCTAAATCGAATGGTGGCATTAATTATGCTTTATCTCTAATATTTTCATAAGCCGAGTACAAAAGACATGCTATATATGCATGTGGGGTAACTTTTACCATCTGAAAGCAATGATCATATTTATGAAGTTCTATTTCTTATAGTAGTGGTGTAACAGTGGGTCCAAAATTTTGACAGGGGGTCATTTGGTGAATTTTTCAAAATATAGTTATATAGTTGTGTAATATATGTTTTCCGGGTATCTTTGTCATTCTAAGTCATATCTCTTACGGTATGGCCGTTATAGGGTCCCCTTAATTTTGACAGAGGGTCAATCAATCGATCAACCTAAACCGCCTATTTAACAAGCCACAACGACTTAAGTTCCCATTCTGTTTCTAGCTTTCGAACTGAACAGACGTGTAAAGAAGCAAGGAACTGCTTTAATTAAACAGTGATACATAAAGAAGATTCAACATCAATGAACTGAAAGATGGAATGGAAACAGCAAGACTATTACAAGATGTAAAGAACTTCGTCTTACCACTACACTGAAAGAAGTCAACCACTAAGACCAAATTGTGGAATATGCCGCCAAGCCTTTAGTCGAAGAGACAATCTCCAACGACACACAAGGCTCAAGCCCCAAACGTTTCGTTGTGAAGAATACGGACGGATGTCCAGTAGAAAGTATAATTTATAACGCCATCAACTTACCAACATCAAACATCAAACCTTAGGAGACGCTCAAGTCCAACCTAATAATATGAATGTTTATATCTGAGGATCAAGCCAAGATTCAGCGAACCATTGAACAGCTCCTTTGAGACAGTACAAATCCGACCAAAGAAATTGCAGAGAGAATCAATATTAATTTCAATGGACTTAAACTCCAGAAAAGAAACTGTAAAGACTGCACGTGGATCTCCAACCCGTGCCTGTCTCATGACGGAGAAAATAAAATATGAAATTGATAATAACTTTGTTAATTTTATGTTCCCTTGAGTCACACCATAAGTGTGAAAATTTAACCCTTCTCAATATAACAAAGCCACTACTTTAGGAAAAGTAACAATTCCCAAACCAACCAACAGCAGCAATATCCCAAACTGGAAAGCAGCAGCAGCAGCAATATCTTCACATCACCCAGCAGCAGAAGCAGCAGCAATATAAAAAAAACCAGCAGCAGCACAAGACGTTTATCCATCGTACAAAACTGAAAATATCAAGATTTTTTTTTTAATCTGGAAAATAAAAAGCTTAGAGCGTCAATTTGACCGCCGCAAAAACGCTTAAAGCGTTAATTTCACCGCGGCACAGAAAAAAAGGTCTCGCCGCCGCAAAAACTTGGAGATATCCAGAAAAATGGGCAAAATTAAAGCGTAAAACACAATTAAACGAAATTGCAACAAAATTTAAACAAAATCTTAATAAAAAATGATAAAACATAATAAAATATACTCATGAAAACACAGAAAATAACAAAACAGATGTGATAAAAGTTAAACATAATGAAAATTGAATTAAAACATACCTACGAAATGTTTAAAACATGTAAAACCAAACCCCCAATAGTCATGAAACACAAAATTAACAAACACCTGTGCTAAATTTAAAGAAAATAAAAAATAAATAGAACAATTTGATAAAACGTGTAAAATTAAGTTAAAAAATTAACAAAACGCATGTAATAAAATTTGAAGAATTGCAAAAAAAAAAAAAAAAACTACAAATAAGTTACAAAAAAAATTATAAACGAATAAGAAAATGAACAAAGCATTGAATAAATTGGGAAATTTAAGTTAAAAAAACAAATAACATCTTACACATAATTAAAACTCGTTGATCATTCAATTCATAAAATATTCATAGATGAAACACTCTTTTATGATTCGCGTCAGTATAATTCAATAGAATTATCGATCCGTACACCTGGAAAATAATTAACACCATCGATCAATTGCATCATCTTCTGGAATATTCGATCTATTAAAAGAAACATGATGTCATTATATAACAATACAGAAATGAACCGAAATTGCAGGAAATTAAACCAATCAGACGCCAACTTTGTGATAAATCCAGTCAATCAGAACACATGATAATCGACCAATTACACAGCCCGTAACAAAAATAACCGACCTATCAGTACCATCGTTACAACGCGTCTAACTGTATAAAATCAGATGCATCGAGTAACTTTATCAGTCTGCAACTTAAGGCCGAATTTAACAGACGTTCCCAGCGAAAATAAACAGAACAAAGGTAAGTGAACTAAATATGACACTGAATTTTTTTGATATAGTTTTAATTGAACGATAAAGTTATTAAATGAGACCAAATAAGTAATCAATAAAACAGAAATAAATAGTAATCAATAATAATGTAATGTATTAAAAACAATAAAATATAATGTTTTAATATAGCAATGTGAATAATCATTTGCAGATGCATTCATGCGAATACTGGCACCAGTCCTTTGACAGCAGAAGAGAATTGTTGAGTCACAACAGAATGTTTAGAGACCATATGACCTTTGCCTGTAGCATTTGTCCGAAGCGGTTTACGAGGAAAGCTAACGGAAGCACATCTGAAAACCGCGACAAGCCCAGACATCAATGTATGGAATGTCATGCCACGTTCTGTCAACCATCTCCTTTTGAGCGTCACACTCAGGAAAGACATCAAGTGGGAGGAGCTAGTACTAAACCTCAAAAGCCTGAAGACATGTTCGAATGAAAGATAAAAGGTCGAAAAAGTGCACCAAGATTTCAATTCACGGCTACCCAGTACCAAATCCAGTTCAAAGAGATCAACATCCAGAGCCTTCAACAAGTGCTACAAACATTGCAAGAGCTTTTCAATGCCATCTTGAAGAAAGTGACCACGTTTACAAAGAAAATGGACTTAGTGTAGATTTCACTACAGATACCTGATCTTGACTTCCATTGTCATGCCGTTCATGAGGGTGGATCAACTAACCAGCAATCTATTATTGGACGAAGTATTCGTTGTGCAATCCAACGAGAAGTTTACATTAACAGAAGATGTCGAAATGGAAGTCACCCACGTTAACATGCCAACGGGTAGCGGACGAAAGAACCCCGACTATAATGATATAAAAAAATTCCTGGGAAGTAAAACTTCCATCATCCAGATTTAAAACAAAGACAACCTGTGTTGTGCCAGAGCGATCGTTACGACTAAGGCTAAAATTGATGGACACAAAAATGGGACATTATAAGACAGGGCCGGTGCATTCAGGAAGAGTTGGTAGTAGAGTTGCATGCTAAAGTAGGAACACCTTTACAACCATGTGGTATCGAATAGATCAAACGATTCCAAGCAGTTCTACCGGAGTATCAGATTCATGTCGTATCCAAAGAGCAGTTTCAACTGTTATATACAAAGGACCCGAAGCCGAGAAGAAAATATACCTGTTTTACCACGAGAACCATTACGATGTCATCACAAGTATGCCGGGTTTCCTGTCACTTGTCTATTACTGTAGAAAATGTAATAGAGGATACGACCATAGAGAGCAGCATTCATGCAAAAACGTATGCCATTATTGTCGTAAGATTCATACAGAAAGCAAGGATGACTGGATACCATGTCAATACTGCGGGCGATACTTCAAAGGATCCATATTTTTCGACCTGTACAAAAAGACGACACCTTCGGGAAACTCGACTTGTACTACCTACTACAAATACAAGAATTGTGGACAAACCGTGAACAAAAGATATGGAGATCATATATGTGGAAACGCCTACTGTCAAACCTGTAAAGATTTCTACCCATCAGGACATCATTAGCTACCCGCTAATATGCAAAAGAAGCAGACTTATATTTTCTTTGATGTCGAATGCATGTCCAGTGCGACAAAGGATACAAACCAAATGAAACAGGAACATGTCAAAACTGTAAACAATTCAAATGTAGCTCCTACGAACACCAGCCGAATCTGAGTTTGGTACACAAAGTCTGTTTGAAGTGTATGAATAACAGAATCGATGACCACACGTCCTGTGAAGAATGTTAGAAAAACGAACTAGCTAGTATTTACCAGACCTGAAATCACCGACCACTTCTGCCAATTCTCTGGGAAAAAACAACGGAGCTACCGTCTTGCCACAATTGTAAAGGATACGACGCTTATCCAATCTTAAACTACTTGTATACCGAAGGAATATTACCAGATGTGATTCTGAACGGGACGAAGAATATGGCCTCGCCGTACCTGATTGCAACATCAGAAAGCTTGACTCAATGAACTTTGTACCGATGGCATTATCCAAACTACCAAAAATGTTTGGCTTGAATGAGCTCAAGAAGGGATACTTTCCTCACCTATTCAAAACTAATGACAATCAATCCATGATACTCAACCGCCTACCAGATGTCAGGTATCATCATCCAGAAAAAATGAAGCTCGAGAAGAGAAGCGCCTTCTTCGAATGGTACAACGCTCAATGCACTAGAGTTCCATATTCGACTTACAACAAGAACTGTTGAGTTATGGGCATATTAAGAAAAGCCTGTCTCAAGTTCCGAGAATTGTTCATGGAAATGACATCCACAGACGGACACTGAGGAATCAATCCATTCCAGCAATGCATTACTATCGCATCAGCTTGTAACTTCGCACTTTGTTTTTAAAACCGGACACTATAGGCATCATACCCGCCCTTGGCTACCGTCCCTAAGAGAAACACTCCATTAAAGCAATGAAATTGCTACAAGATCTATCTGAAGTCAACGGTATTCGATGGATACCACGACAATAAAGTCTTTGAATACGACGGTTGTTTCTGGCACGGATGTTTACGTTGTTATAGTGCCTCGACCGTCAGTCCAGTAAACAATATGACGATATGTGTATTACACCATCGTACATTGGATAAGCAAGGATAACTAGAAGACCAAGGCTATACCTTCGTCGGTGTATAGGAGTACGATTTCAACAGAGAAATACAGAGTGATCCTAAAATAAAACGTTTCGTAAATTCCCTCATCATTGGAACGCAGATATGCCTTTTACGGAGGACGTACAGAAGCTTCCACAATGTACAAAGAAGTAACAACGGCAGTAGAATACCGAAGGAACAAAGGAGTGAAATTCACAAAATTCGAAGTCCAAAGACGGGCAAAAACGAGAACACAGAAAACAATGAAGCTAGAAACAAAAACAACGACGCAAGACAGACACAAAGCACAAACAGAAATCACAACATTCAGAACAAAGGCACTCACAGTGTGAACTCCAGTGAAACTGAGAGTGACATCAAGTGCTCCCGATGATGGTGAAAACATTGATTCCTACGACGTTACTTCACTGTACCCCTATAACAACAAGACCGGCAAGATACCCTTGGAACACCCAACCATCATCTCGGAGAATTTCAAAGATACGAAAGACTCGTTAAAAGCAAAGTACTTCCACCAAGAGGACTCTACATCCCAGTGCTCCCTGCAAAAATAAACATAAAACTATTCTTCACGTTATGTAAAGCCTGTGCCGAATCCAATCAACAAACGCCGTGTCAACATATAAACGAGGAAAGGACTGTGACTGGAACCTGTGTCACCGATGGACGAAAGAAAGCGTTGAAGAAAGGATATCAGATAGACAGAATCTACGATTGGTGAATGAAAGGATATGGAGTAAATGCACATGAGACAAAGTCTCTACAAAAACATGGTAAAAACAAGCAAAGGAACAACGCTTTTATTGTTGTTCTTCATCTTGAAGTCGCCATGAGGCCTTTGGCAATTTGACACGGAACATTAAGATCAAACAACCAAAAGAGGAGGACTCTTTACCGAATAAGTCAACACTTTCCTGAGAATGAAGCAGGAAGCTAGCGGATGGTCAGAATGGTGTCAAAATGAAGAAGACAAACATAACTATATCAGAGATTACTACGACAGAGAAGGGAAATTGTTAGACTACGATAAAATAAAGAAGAACCCGGGGTTTCGAACTTTAGCCAAATTGATGTTAAACAGCTGCCTGGGAAAATTCGGTCAAAGATTCAATACGCAACAAATAAAATACTATTCCGAACCAAGCGACTATGTCGATTTGTTACTAGTGATCAGATTAGTCTTATCGGTGTTAATCTCGTAAGTGATATTATGATTGGAGGAAGATATCGATACAAAGAAGAATTCGTCGAAGATTCGGAATGGACCAACGTGGTCGTTGCTGCTTACACAACAGCCCAAGCAAGACTAAAGCTGTACAGTTATTTGGAGAACCTGGACAACCGCGCAATTTGCGCAGCTACAGATTCCATTGTATTTACTTCTCAATATACATAGTGGAAACCACAATTAGGAGACTACTTAGGAGAAATAACATGCGAGATATTTGGAAATAGAATTACAGAATTTGTAACCGTAGGACCTAAAAACTATACCTACAGATTAGCAACACCGGACAACGAAGGGACCGAAACTGCGTGTAAAGTGAAGGGAATAACACTAATCTACAAGAATGTCCTAATCATCAACTTCGACACGATTGAAGACACGGTGAGCAACAACAAAAACTATGTAAAAATTGTGAGCGATAATTTCCGGATCATACAAGACAATAGGAAACTCCTGTCCGTATATCAAGATAAAGACTATAGAATCGTATTTGACAAAAGAGTGGCTATGGACGATTATAGCACCCGGCCTTTATGGATTTTAAATTGTAAAGGCATCACGTGGAAAACTCTCCGACCCATGCTTGCTTCATGACTTGGAAAATAAATAATGTATATATCTGTAATATATTTGATTATTTATTGACTAATCGAAAGAAAAGCATATACATACAGGAAACAATTAAAGAAATGCACCAAAAAATCAATAATGATACCGAACTAACGGGATAGAACAATAAAAAATGGATAGCAATAAAAAGATATATAAGGACAAAAGGAAAAACAATACAAAACATGAACTCCAGAGTGCACAAAACAAAAGGAGATAACTATGATCGGGGCAGGAACCACAAAAGAGTTAAAGGGTTAAAGAGGTGAGACAGATTACTATAAATACCAATGCAAAAGTTTAGATAGGGTTATATGTTAAACAGCAGTACAGAAAATGTATATAAAAGGTTAAGGTACTCGACAAAGAACAATTAAAGAATAAAAAATTTAGGGTAATGTACAAACTCCGATACGTAGGGATTAATCAAACAACAAAAGAGGAGGTATAAAACAGTATAAAACAATAAGGGGCTTGTGTTAGAATACTGAACCTTGGTTGCCCCACTCCAAGTGTCCCACAACTCTCACACCGTTTCGCTATGTTTACGGTGACGCTTGGAAGTAGGGTTAAGGTGTGACCATATAAGGAAAATGAGCGTGGTTTATAAACTCATTTGCATAATCGGGGATAATTTAGAGAATCTAGCATGATTAGCTCTATGAGAGGATAGGTGTTCTAGGGTGACGTGATACAATACTCCTGTGTAGTAGTTATTGACTGCTTTCACCAATTTTTCAGTGCCATAATTTCCATTTAAATTATGTTTTCAAATCTTCTTTGGTTTACTTCTCTCTTTTAAGTTTTAGAGAAATTCACTTTATTAAAAACATATATTTGTTACAGAATCAAGAGCAAAAAATGTGTTTTTGTACAAATTTTTACAATTTTTTGCAAAAATACTTTAACCATCTTTACTTAATACACATCATAATAATTTTTAGCTCACCTCACGAAGTGAGGGGGGCTTATGTGATACCCCTAGCGTCCGCGTCCGTGTCGGCGTCTGCGTCCGATAAGGAAGAATGGTTAAGGTCCATTCCTGCTTACTGACATGCCTAACATCAACTATATTGGTATGCCTGATGCACTTTGGGGTGACAACTGGAATGCATGCTTCGGATGCTGTCTCTGACCTACATTTTACGCATGAGCGACTTGGTTAGGTAGAATGGTTAAAGTCCATTCCTGCTTACTGACATGGCCCACATCAACCATATTGATATCTATGATGCATTTTGGGATGACAACAACAATGCATGCTTCGGATGCTGTTTCTGACCTACATTTCACGCATGAGCGACTTGATTAGGTAGAATTGTTAAAGTTCATTCCCGCTTACTGACATGTCCCTTAGCAACCATATCGGTATATATGATGCAATTTGGGATGACAACAACAATGAATGCTTCGGATGCAGACTGTAAACTACAATTTATGCATGAATGAATCTGTTAAAAAGAATGATTATAGTCCATTCCTGTTTACTGACATGTGCAACATGTGACAATGCTGCGCAACGTGGTGAGCTTAGCAAGCTGTGACTGCTTCCTATGTTTGTATATAAAAGTACATTGTGTCCTTTTGTGTTTGTTTGCCTGTCATGCTAATATCTTTCCTTCGCTTCATAGCCTGCATAGACTTCATAAATGACGTGGCTATGCCATGGTGAGCATTCATAATAACTGAACGGTGCTCATATAGTACTATCTCTAATTTCGAATGTATTTTGGTATATAAGATAAGGGTCCCTTCTTCTAAGATGAAGATAATCTTTAAACTAAGGTTTGTTCAATCAAGAAATTGGAATTGAAGGGCTAGTTAGCCTAAGTATGGGCCGGGCTTCATACAAATAAAAGAATATATCAGGTTAAATTTGCGTGCAATTAGTCACAATATCCATTCCTATTGTCAACTTATTTGTTCCTTCGGTATTCTATTGTCGTTGTTCTGGAATTATTTCCCTCTAAATTCGACGCATGTGTTTTTTAATGAAAATTTTCAGCATTGCAAAGACTTCGACTTCATCTCCCTCCATCGTAGTTTTGTCCTTAGCTGTATTTGATATTACTGATTATTCGGATTTCGTTTGGTTTTATGCATTTTATATATTTTTTGAAATTATGGATTTCCTTTCTTTGGGTTCTAGTGCTGCTGATGAGGAATAAATTTCCGAAATGGCCATACAGCTCATTGAAATTAATGCAGTTAGAGTTAACATACGTGTTATGGTCTCATGTTCATTTACTCCATATCCTTTCGTAAAATATTCATGCCTTTATTTTTTGTTGGAATTAGTGTTTTCTTTAGTAAAATAAGCACAGTGATGTTGTATATCTTAACTCATCACATCGGTGTGGATCATTTCGTTACATAAATAACGAAAAAGTAATTAAAATTCTGAATACATTGTGTGTAGAAGAATTTTTATAACAAATATTCAACAAAAGAAATAATACATTAATCGGTAATTGCACATATATTATTAATTACAAACCCTTAACACAGACATTTTAAGCAGCTCTAATCCAGTTTCCTCTCGTAACAGAACATCTCCATACATATATATATATATATATATATATATATATTGGCACTACTAAAATCACCTTTGTATCTGCGATGTTTGATTGGTATTATTTGAAAGTAAAACAGATCTTTTAAGGCAGTGTTAATATTGTTCTGATATAAATCTCAAAGTAAATGCAAAGTACGAATAAATGCAAAGGCAGATTAAAAGGAAATACTAGTACATTGTATTAGTATCAATATTTATACGTAACATTATAATCCTAGGCGTCGTAAAAAGTCACCCAATTTCATGATTTCCTCATTACATCTTGACGATTTCACTAATTTACCATTTGTGGCCACAATAACCATTGTAAATGTTTTACAAACAGTGCATCCGCCATCCAATGTTCGTGCGTAAATCCCATATTTACCGTCTGCTATCTGTACATTGTAAACACAACCATCTACCGTCACTCCGTTTCTGTATACAACATTGGGACACTCAATTCCATCCTTTATATGTCGCAATTCTTCCTCAGATATTTTAAAATTTTGGCTTGCTGCAATTGTTTTGTTGCTTTTCCATTCGTAAATTCCAATTTCACATGGTGTAGTTTCTATTAAGGATTCGGTAATGTACTCGTTCCATAATTTAAGAACGTATTCTTCTTGTAAACTTGCATTCCCTAGACGAGATATTTCCATTTCGTCGTCATGAGATACAGGACTTTCTTCGGTGACAACGGCCATTGATATATAGCACACTTACAAAGCGTTAAACTTCAATGTATATATGTAATATATTTTGTTGATAATAAATTTCAATTGAATTATTTTGCAGACCATTTAAATATTTGAAAGAGTTAATCAGTTGTATTGAAATTGGATCAGAATAGCAAATTACCGTAAATGGTTTATTAATCATACTAAAGGCTAACAGCAGAATTAATTGTCAACCCAAATCTGCCCTTTCTTTTTGATAGAAGTCAAAATCTATAATGTCTAAATAGATCCATTTCTAACCAACCCAGTAGTCAGTACTTCGGTGCTGACCCGAAAACCGATTGTATTTTAAAATTTGCAATATCTAAATTTTACAAAATTGTGTTTAAAACTAAGGAGTATCTCCCTCATGCATAGCTCTGTCCTAAGCTAAATTTTGGATTATCTATTTAGATCCTTTTGGTTCTTTGTTCTCTATCAGCTTTAAATGTATTTCGGTTTATACTTCCAAATGTTTTGATTTATCTGCACTGAAGAGACATAAGTTGTCGAAATGCGCATATGCAGAACCTAAATTAACAGTAACTCCGGTATTGTGTTATTTCTAATTTTCCTAACAAATAAAAAAGTGTCAACCTAACCAGATATTCTATTCAGCAAATAGGACTGGAGGAAAAGCTGTGACGAAAAATTAAAATATTGCTATAAGCGTCAAAAATTGACTAAATATGTAATTAAAAAGAAAGTGGTATCCTGACAGTTCTGAAAACGAATCACACGATATGCATGGCATTATCATACCAAGCTTCTGACAAAAATTCAAATATATATCACTGCAGAGAAAATTTTGACGAAAAATTATTCCATATACTAAATGTCGAAAATTTACGAAGTTGGTGAACAGGAGGTAGTATCCATACAGGTCTGAAAACGCACCGGACCTTGATATATTGGTTCTGATTTCAAATTTGTATCATTTATAGCACTGCAGAAAAACTTAGACAAAAAAAAATATTCTATAGTGCTACAAGTATAAAAAAAAAATTCATGACTGAATCGAAACAGTAAAGTGGAATCCCGACTGGTCTGAAAATGCATCCAACGATATGGCATGATCACATAAAGGTATTAGCAAAATTTCAGATCGTATCTTATAGCACAGCAGAAAAAATCCGTTTGAGCAAAATTTTCAGACGGGCGTACGGACGGACAGGGGGTAAAAATTACTGCCTCCTTCGCCTAACGGCTTTACGACGGGGGCATTAAAAGTCCCATATTCTATATTAATAGGTGAATATTTATGTAATAGTAACTTGTGTAGAGGGCTACATCCAGATTTACAGACTGGCTTAGGACCGCGATACGGACCGTGTACCTTATTACAGCCCGAGCCGAAGGCAAGGGCTGTAACAAGGTACAGGTCCGTATCAAAGTCCTTAGGCAGTCTGTAGATCTGATGCAGCCCGATACACAAGTTTCTATTACTTTTAATTCATTGAACAAAATTTTCCAGTCAAATGCTTTAATCTACTAGGTTAATGTTTTCCACTTTTTTAATTGTCGGCAATTTACAAAAATGATTAAGTGAAATTGAAAAACATAGACATGAAATATGAGGTTACTAATTTCTGACTTTCTGAAACTTATTAATGTTTAAAGCAATGTGAGATTAAATAATTCTCGGGTGACAGGTTGAGAAAAAAACAATAAACTGTGATTTTTAAGCTAAATATATCTTTTTGTTTTGCTGACGTCACCACCTGGCTGCATTTCCTCAGCGGGCTGTATCGGATCTCAATTGAGCTGTATGTTGAAATACAGTATACCATGTGATAGTAATTGAACCAATTGAATTATTTGTAATATATGTTATATTCCAAAATTGTCCAAATTTTGTAAATCTAAATTTGAAGGAAANATTGATATGGCTAATGAACACAGAGAATAAAGACATTCTAATTGCTATAAGTAAATACATATCAAAAAATTGTAAATAATATGTTACTCGCCAATTTACAGCAACATTGTCAGATGTGAGTAGATCTTGTTTGTTATTTGTTGTTCTGCATTGGGCACGAGGAAATCTATGAGATCTTGAATTTTTTCATGTCCATGGATCTTGAGCAATGTCCCTTGGTGTCCAATACAGCTTAACAAATTTTATCTTATTCTATTATTTTTTTTTTCTTTCTTTCTCATTTATTCCCTTTTATGTTGCTTTCCTGCTTTAGACACGAGGAGGTTTATGAGATCTTGAATATACTCATGTCCATAGACCTTGAGCACAGTCCCTTTGTGCCTGAAGCTGTTAAGTGACCTGTTGACCAAGCTCGTTTTCTGTTCTCTTTATATGCCTTGTTTTTCTGCTTCAGACACGGGGAGGTTTATGAGATCTTGAATTATTTTCCATGTCCATGAATCTTAAGCATCGCCCCTTGGTGTCTGATGCAGTTAAATGACTAAATAAATCATTAAATACTACTAAGTCTTAAAGGTCCCTCCACATCTCTAGAGTACATNAAAAAAAAAAGAAGGCAAATGCAATTTGTACATTGTAGAAATGCTAACAGTATTATTATTATTGCTTGTTTGTATATTGTCCAATTGTGTATTAGTATGTTTGTATCAAATTATGATTGTTCAATGTAAATGCCCTCCTGGGGACCTTATTTGGAAATAAAATATTTGTATAGACTACATGCAACAATTCTGTAACATAATTCAAATTAAAACATTTTGCAGTTTGCGGACATTAATTCATCGACCATATGTATTTTGTACATTTAACAAGGTGAAAAACACAGTTTATCGAAAATAATTATTTCAGTATATTTACGGTAAATTACTGTAAATTAAATACTTTTAGAAGAATTAATTTCCATTCCCTTGATCTCTTTTAATAAAAGTGTTAATATAAGTTTTCTAGTGTACATGTTTATTCTTGTGGTTGATCAAATTAAAAACATTAAACTATACAGGTTGATTTAACATCGATGTGAAATATTATTCTTTGTAGGGGGTACCTATATACATCTTTTACTGATAAACAAAGCAGTTTCAAATCAGATAGCACAAAGGGTGTTAGGCCGTTGATATGTCATAATTATAGAATATTTGGCACATTTATCCCTTTGCCTTAATCATAACCATCATATCATTCATGCATGGAAGGTCTATTGAAGCCAAAAAAAAATTACAAAAAACTGACAAAGAAGTACAAAATAAGAGATTAAAATTAAACAAAACGAAATGATGCACATAAATAAGCGGGTCCTTAGAACTTGTTTGAATTAGCCTGATCGTTACTATCATTGTAATTACTGATGTACTTTTCAATGTTCCTCCCTACATCACTCAATACCATACCAATAACAATAGGTGTTCGCTCATTGTTGTTTTGGTGACATTGAATCAGTTCACCGTGATGCTTTTAACATTAAAAGCCAGAGGCTCACATGAGCCTGTATCGCTAACTTGGCTACTGATCTGCCCATAGGGTTAAATAGCATAATACCGAAGTTACTGATACTTTTGTTTCTGCATATGCGTATTTCGACAAGTAATGTCTCTTAAATGATCAACCCCCGGTGACCGCCATTTTAATTTATGATTGGTAGTAAAATCATTCATCTGGTAAATAACGATCATGTAACAATGCCTAGTTAATATTAACATGATGTATGACAAGACTTTTCGTAAAGAGTTCTATGTTAAACTATGTTCCTTGTGGCGGTCATTTTGTATTTGGGGTTGGTGTAGATCTATAACATATGAAACGGTTTTCAAAAATTACACTTTACAACATTTCCTATATATAGGGTTCAATGTTAAACTATGATCTGTAGTTACAGTTATATTGGTTGTATGATCTGTACTAAAATCACATATTTGATTACCCGGTACTTTTTAACATGCTTACTTAATATCAATTTGATGTATGGAATGGTTTTCAAGTATTAGCTATTTGCAACATTTTCCCATTTAGTCTAAAAAGATCTGTAGTGGCGGCCATCTTGGATTTATGATCGGTACTACATTTATACATTTGAAGAACCATCATTTTACTATACCTTGGTAATATCAACTTGATGTGTGATTCACAATTCACAATTCACAACGTTTTCTTTCAGTTTCCTATCATATCGATTGAGCTATGTTCATCTGTGGCGGTCATCTTGGGAGAGATGCAAACCTGTCGGACATGTGCATAAGCTTGATGAGCTGAACATTTTTATTGAAACTTAACCTCTTTTAAAATAGCTATTGAAATATAACAGAGAGCATAAAAATAGTAAAAATTCATCAATAAGGGCGATAACTCGGGTCTCTTATTTGGGTCATCGGATTTTTTTTCCAAATTACAGCGTAAGTAGATCTCATACCTGCCAACTTTTGAAAATGCTAATGGGGGTTTTGACGCTCGCGATAGCTTCAAGCAAGCAATAAAACCTTTACAGGGGCCTTCAAATTCACTTTCCAGTTTTTTTTTAACTTCTTTATGACATTACAATCATCATGCAATAAAATATTTCAATGATTTGTTTAGCAAGAAAGAAATTATTGCTCTTTGGAAATTTCATTGATGGAAATAAAATCTCGAGTAAGTGGTCCCACTTCTCAAATGATCATCATATATGATCTATATGGTGTGAGGTTCCTCACTGTGTTGAAGACCGTACGGTGACCCCTAGATGCTTTGTTTTGGGTCGTTTTAACCTGGATATGGGATGTTGTCTCCTTGACATTTACCCCATTTCCTTTCTTTTTCATATCAATAATAATTAAAGCCTGACTGGAATTCTTGAGAGTTGCCAACATAGAGAAAAGAAAACAATGCAAAATCCATTAAACTCAAGGTTAGTTAGGAAAACTACGAGTTGCAATCTTTCAGATTGGCAACTCAAAAACCAAATAAAACCATCGTGCATGGTTGTATTTTAATCTTAAAAAAATCAAGGGTTGGAATTTGTTCTGTTTTGTCTTAATTAAGCTCAACTAATGCAAACTGCAGACTTATTTGTTTTTGTTCTTTAACGGGTAATTTTGATGGCGTCTAATTTAGTAACACTGGTGGATCAAACCCTCGGAAACCTCAGCCTTTTCAGAAAAAAAGTTTAAATCTAGTGCAAAATTTACGCAAAATTGACCAAAAAATGGCCTGAAACCCCTTTTCTCTGGAAACTCATTGGGATTCCCCTTTTTTGGAAGCTGGATCCGCCGGTGATTTAACATGTGAAATTAATTCTCTTTCTTGTAGTTAAGTACACTTGTAAGGGTACTCGTCTTGTTAAGTTGGACTTTTTTCTAGTTTGATTTTTACTGTGAGTCTTTTTGTGTATTTATTTTTCAGCCATTCACCACACATAGGGGGAGGGTTTGGATCCAATAAAACGAGTTTAACCCCACCGCAATTTTTGCGCCTGTCCCAAGTCAGGAATATGTTGGTCATTGGCTTNATTTTAGTTTCTTGATATTCGGGTTATTGGATGTGGGAAAATGAAAGGATATGGAGTGAATGTACATGCGACAAAAACGCACACGATACATAGAAAACTCCAGTTTATCAAGGACAGGGCTTTTATTCCTGTCTAAATCTTGATGTCGCCTGAAGGTCTTCAACTAGAGGTGAATAATATTCACACCCTCAAGCGAGATCAAGAAGGCCCCTAGCGTGCACTTATTGGATGTGGTTTGTTTCCACTTAATATTTTGCCAGTTAAGTTTATGTTTGTTGACATTCCCGCATCCATAGATCAAAGGAAAAAAGACATGGATGTAGCGTTGTTCAGCATTTAGCAATGAATTCCGCTCAAACCGGTGCTAGGGGCCGTCTTTAACTTGCTATGAGGTATGAGTAATGCTCATTGTTGAACGCCTCATGGTGACTTCAAGATGATTAACAACAATAAAAGCGTTGTTCTATTGCTTGTTTTTACCATGTATTTGTAGAGATTTTGTCTCATTTGTATTTACTCCATATCCCTTCATTGTTAACTGTGAATATATTGAAAAGAAATCAGTAAATTGTGAAAGACCTTGCATACGCCATCTTATTACAGTTTGTTTCAGCAGTTTCAGAGGCTATGATCGATATGCCTCAAGACAATTTCAATATGATTTCTTAATAGGGGAGGGCAAAATTGTTGTATTCTTTAAAAAACATGTTCAAAATAGCGGAAGACAAAGCGTGATATCTTTCCCAATTATGTACAGATTAAGAGATACACAAAGTGAAATGAATTGGCGGAAACATTCAGCCGAAACAAACTCGCAAGGTAAAGAACAACAATAAAAGTGTTATTCCATAGCTTGTCTTTGCCATGTATTTGTAGCCGAGAGACTTTGTTTCATGTGCATTTATTCCATATCCCTTCATTGATTATCGTAATTAGCTTAAATTTCTTTAACATTAATTTTTACCGTGTTTCTTCACATATTGTGTAGTTATTTATTCGTTAAACAGCATACAAAGTAACCGTAAGAAAGACTTACAGTATGTGAAAGAAATTACTTTAAACAGCCTACATAATTCTATTTTTAAAACAACTATTTTCTTGACAATGCAGCTACAAATGCTGTTGAAATTTGGCATGAAAGTAAGAATTATCTTTTATAGTTGCCTCAAGAAAGTTTAGCTTTTCGTGTAAAGCGGAGGTAAAAATATATTTTGTAACGCAATGTGTTGGCATTAATTAAAAGAAATCAGCTCTCGCGGGACAACTTATTCACAATTACGGATAAAGACACATTTGACAGTCTATTAGATAAATGATAAACCCCTTTTTGTACACGAAATGTTTCTTTTTTTAAGAATAAAACATGAAAAATTATCTGGCATACTCTGTTGAAGTGGATTTTCCGCGAAAAAACGTTCTACAGCTTACAGATAGAACCGTAAGACAGATTTTTTTAGGCGCACAGGTTCCTATACTGTGGTAATGCTGATTACGAAACTGACCGTTTCATGTTGAAAATAATATAGTGCTGACTTTCAATTTACTTAGATAAATCCTGCCCGAAAGGGAAAGCAGAAGATATTGATATTCATTTATTTCAGATATTCCTTGAAAACTTGCTGGCTGACGGAACAATTTAATTAAAGGTTAATTACGGTAAAATTACAGGTAAAAAACTCGCGCAGATGAAATGTGTTTTCTCGCGCAATTGAAAGATTATTTTCCTGCAATTGAAAGGCCGATCCGCGCAAATGAAATGCACCGCCGATGCCGCCGCAAGACGACAGACAGTGATCCCTATGTGTCGCCACTGCGTGAATGCAGGCGGCACAATAATTTGACCTTGGTTTAAAACATATTTATTAAGTAAGTAACATACAAATATTATACATATACATATTATGACAACAAATAGGATTCAGAAACAAGCAAAACAATGCTTTTATAAATCTGTCTCCATATAAAAAAAATATATATTCATATAATAAATTGCATGCTCAGAATTTTCTTATATGCTAAAAAAACATATTAATTAAATATAACAAAGGGTTTAGAAAGAAGGATATCAAGAAAAAGAAAATGTGAAAAGTAAAGGAATTTGTATGAGATATTCAGTGACTCTAGAATTGAAACGCTTACTTTTGATGATGATTTTTGAAAAAGCTTAAAAATTTCACATTTTTGTTAGTCGGATAAAACAGTGGATCCAAAAATAAGAAGATTTGTATCTACTAAAACATTCAAATTCATATTCATAAGAGAAGTCAGCATATCTTGTCTAGCATTAAGATATCTATTACAATAAAGAATATAATGCTGAACTGATTCAATTTCACCACAAGCACATATGGGTGATTCAACCAAATTGTTCAAAAATAAATGAACATGCATTTAAGGAACTGTCACAGAATATAAGTTCCACCAGAATATAAAATATTACATATGATTTGTTCCACTGTAAGAAATATTATAATATTTGTTCCTAACGGAATAAACTTTTTGTAATATTTGTTCCAAAAGGAAGAAATAATATGCTGATATTCATAATATTTGTTCAATTGGAACTTTTGTCAGGTGGAACAAATATACGTTTACAGAACTACAGTTCATTCGTAACCGTGCGTGAAAAATTTGACCGAGTCTGCTACCAGAATAATAAAAAGAAGGAACTTTGGAATTTTTACTTAAGATCTGGTTCTTAAAAGAGGAAAGGATTCTGTTTGGCGAGTTATTCCATTCTTTAATCGTAGAGGGCAGGAAATAGTTTGCGAGTCCGTACTTCTTGTAAATTTAGTGACTGACGTGTATTATGACGATGCTGTGTGCCAACGGTAGTAGGAATTAAGTCCACTAAATACTGGGGAGTTTTCTTATTTAGCATTTTGTGAAATAGAAAAAGTCTGTGGTTCTTTCGTCTGTCTGTCAATTTTCCCATGCACTTAGTCTCTGGTGTGTTGTGACCTTGGTCCCCCTGTAACTATTCTAGCAGCTTCTAATTGAACAGATTCAAGTTTATTAAATCAAGCTTAAGTTATTGGTATCCCATATAACATCAGCGTATTCTAGTATAGCACTCATTCTCATTTTTATGGCCGAAAACATGTCACAGGTACTTACACTCTTAAAAGTGGGCATTTTTAAATAAAAAATACTCTTTTTGCATTCTGTAATATAGCTTACAAATAAAGCTGACTGATACCGATAATCAAATATTTTAAGTTCATCTGAACATATTTCGTTTCTGGACCCCCCTCTTAAATTCAATGTCACTAACGTTTCTCGACACTTTCTAACATGCAAGAAAACTTTGCCTCACAAATTACTGGACAAAACAAGGTTTCAATATACGATTTTTATGAGAATTCACGAATTTCAGTCAATAAAATTTTTCTAAACTTAAAAGGTTTAGAAAAATCCATCTTTATAGGCTTGTCACAAACTGTCTGTATGTTACGTGACATGATTTCAAAGACACTAAAATGAATAACAACAGAACCAGAACCTGACAGTAATGCGCTGTTCTATGTTGTTTAATGATATATTGGTTAATTCAAAACCTTTTTTTCCCATGGGTGAAACATTTTTTTCTGGGCGACTGTTCTAAACAACAGGAACATCATTAGGGTATTTTTGTCTACGGCTTCCTGTTCTTTCCCTGAATGACTAAAATGTGTTTAGTGAATTCCTATGGGCACAAACTGTGCGCCTCTCCTAGCCGATCTGTTTCTTTACTCTTATGAAGCTGAATTCATCGAAGGGCTTCTTCAAAATAAAGATAAAAGACTGGCACAATCCTTTAACTTTAGGTTCCGTTATATAGATGATATTTTGTCGCTAAACAACCCTCGCTTTGGTGATTTTCTTCATTTGATCTATCCAAAAGAGCTCGAAATTAAGGATACCACAGACACTTCTACATCAGCCTCGTTCCTTGACCTTCTTTTTGAAATTGACAACAGAGGGAGACTTCAAACTAAGCTGTACGACAAACGCGATGACTTCTCCTTTCCAATAGTAAACTTCCCTTTTCTTTGTAGCAACATCCCAAAAGCGCCGGCATATGGAGTTTACATCTCCCAGCTCATTCGCTATTCAAGAGCCTGTGTTCGATACAGTGACTTCCTTGATAGAGCCCGGTTGCTCACAAATAGGCTACTTCAACAAGGGTACGTTACCCAAAACTTGAAGTCATCCCTCCAGAAGTTTTACGGTCGACATCATCATCTTGTGGACCGCTATGGGATATCTGTTTCCCACATGACAACAGATCTTTCCCTTTAAAGCTTAATTGTTGTTTCCTCTACCGGATTTGACATGTTCAACACGGCGGGTGTCTTATAAGAAGCAGGAGATGCTGACTCTACCGGTGCACCTGATCTCACCCATGGTTTTATATTGGGTCCGTGTTATTCATCTTTGTGTGTGAGTGTCTTCATTTTTCTTTTCTGTGCTGTACCCATGTTGTGTCTTTGTTTTTTTTCTGCCTTTTTTGTTTCTGGTGTTGCCATTGTTCTTGGATTGTTCGCTTTTAAATTGACGGTTCGGTTCTCACTTACTTTAACACAAGTTTACAATGTATGCAAGTCGTTTATACAATAAAACTTAAATTGATTACAAATGCTTTGTCTATTTTTTTTGGTATAAAAGTCAAAATTTAATTTTACGTGACTGAATACTTACGTGACACATTTTACAAAAAGTGACTTCAAACTCATCCGATTCGTTTGTTATTGTGGCATACTCTGTGACATCATCAAAAATGTTGTTTGTCGCCATTTATTTGATATCAATAACACAACAATAAATATTATGGCAAGTTTTCTTTCGATTTTTTACCCATTGTTCTTATTTTTGTAGAATTCATGAATTGGTGACATTTCAGTTGATTCAATATCGTTTCTTTGAGGTTTGCTTAGAAAAAATGCAGAATATTTTAAATGGTCTGCAATCTTCCAGCTCAAGATTTGACCATGATTATCATGTCACGTAAAATTAACCCTGCTGTCACGTAAAATTCCTCTTAGTAATAACCACGTTATTGACCATTTTGAAGTCAATACTGACTTTTTTTTATTACCACTGTTTTAAGCAATTGAACTAAACATATGAGTAAAGAAATGATAGTGATGATGTGATGATATACTGCACTTAAAAGACAAAAGTTGGCAAAATTCATATCTGAAAAACTACTAAATTTCTAGATTTTGTTGTTTGTTGGAAAATTCAATTTGTCAATGGCACCTTATAAGTATCTGATGAATAAAATGAATCAACAGCCAGAAAGCATCTTAAAAAAATAATAATAAACATAAAGGAAGGTATGAAGGGAAAAATTTTAAAAACGAATGTCACGTAAAATTCACATTAAGATAATACATTGGCAAACGAATCCTGAAGCAAAAAGGGATTTGAACACGAATCTGTACAGAATGGAAAGGGGAAGCTATTTTTCAAAAAAAAAATTCATACCATGAGAGGAATTAGATCACAGAAGTTTCTAAGGGTCATAACAAATGAATTTTACGTGACATTCTGGATACAATATCCAATTGAAAAAAATTATACAGTACGCGATGAGGCTATATGCATTTGCTTAGAACATGACAGAGTATTATGCATTATTTATTAATGTTTTTGAACCCTTTCTTTCAATGGATTACGTGTTGAGAATCCAATATTAGAAATGAGTGAATTTTACGTGACAATCATGCTACTCTAAAATAAGATGGCATACTTTGTCCAAATGTATTGCAAAGTATTAAAACTTGAATTTGAAAGTTTTTCACATACGTATGTATAACACTAAATCATTCATTCAAAGATGTGAACCATCCCTAAAAAGTAGTTTTTCAACTGAAATTTACGTGACAAAGAGGTGTGTTTCTGAATGTCCGATTATGGTTCAATGCTTACACAATTCGTAATCATTGATGACATTTTATGTTTCAGTCATGTTGTTTGTTGTTCTGTTATTCCTAAATATGTTATTCGCGTTCGTTGCAAAATATTAGGGTACTTGAAACTTGAGCTATGTTTTATAATCAGATTTATAGACAATGGTGGCTTTGAGTTGTTGTTACTCCCCTTTGGGTCGTTGTGTCTTTGACACATTCCCCGTTTCCCTTCTTTTTTTCTAATATTTGCTTTGTATGAGTGTTTTAATTTTCTTCTTGTTGATACAAGTTTCCAGCTAAATGTTGGTTCGAAGTATCCTCGCGCATATCATTGTATGTTCTGTTCAATAAACTTCAAGCAAACATATTTGGCGTAAAACTTGTTCGTTTTATGAATTAAAATAAATTGTTTATACCAAAGTCATGAAATTACAATGGTGCTTTCAGGGGTATCGTTTGCACCACGGCACAGCAATAGATAATAGGTACACAGAGTGGCCATTGTTTGATTATGAATTAAGACATGTTATATTTTCATATTACAATCAAATTCTTATAAAACTCGAAAGTCCGAATTTCAGAAATCTACCTGTAAGTTTCGGCCATAAAAATGAGAATGAGTGATAGGTCGAACAAATGAAATATACACTTTCTCAAGGGTTAAACGATCAAGAGTAAATTTAAATTTCCTCATGATATTAAGCCTCGTATAAGCTTTACCAATAATATAATCAATATGGTTATGCCAAGATCCATCATCGGATATTATTACTCCGAGATGTTTATGAGAACTTACACATTGTATTTGTTGATTATTAAGTAGAAGGGGGTGAACAGGCTTATTTGTCTTCCTAGAGATAACTAGAGTTTATGTTTTTGAGGGGTTAAATGTTACTAGCCACAATTTGACCTTGAAAACAAAGGTCAAGGTTAAAGGTCACCTATCACGGTTCATGACACATCATATGAAAAAGAAAGGAAATGGGGTAAATGTCAAGGAGACAACATCCCATATCCAGGTTAAAACGACCAAAAACAAAACATCTAGGGGTAACCATATGGTGAGGAACCTCACACCATATAGTAAGCCCTAAATGGCCCCGAAAAGGTAAAAAAGTGAATAAATCAATGGAAACAAACCACATCCAATAACCCAAATATCAAGAAACTAAAATTTTATAAGAAGACAAGGACAAGCCATGCAAAATATCTAAAGCTTATCTCAAAAGGCAAACAAATTATAGCCTGAACTTACTTCTAAGTTTTACTTAGATATATAGTAAAGTTTGATACCAAAATTTTCTGTTTTTGTTTAAATCATTAGAGATCTTTGGAAACTACAGATCATAAAACTGATATTCCAAAATTACTGTAAGAAACAAAATGTCAATGCAAACTATAAAAATCGGTCCAGTTATGAATCTTCTTTCTTCTTTATATCCCTCCAATTGGAGAACCACTATCTATATAATGAAATGTATACAGTATCCGGGTACAGTATATACTAACTTCATATTTTTTATGTATCATATTTCTGTCTAGCATTATATTCCTACCCTATCCTTCAATAAAATCTAAAAATAATGAAAATTTTCAGGTTACCATAAAATATAAAATATGATTTACTTAAAATCTAAAAGCAATATGGTATTTAAAATAAAAAAGCACTAGATCATGTGCTGGAGTTCTGTAGAATTTTTTTTAAACAGAGCCCCTTCTTTTTACAAGAAATACGCGTTTCTGTATACGGAATTTTTATGGTCCGGTCATGATTTTGTTTTTTATTTCACTTACTTACTTCCGGAAAAAATAAACAACTCTCTTGAAGAATATTATACTGTTATAAAAATGAACAGCATAGCCAAAGACATGAAGATTTCAAGTTAAAAATTCTTCACAGAGCTTGTTTAATACGGATGTGTTGAGCTGTGCTTTATTCCAGAAGGTAATAAAGCTGGGGTCTCTTATCCGATCATACATATGTACATACATCTTCTTCTTTAGATATACAGTTTTCCTTCAGGATTGATGATTATAAACTGTGCATGTATCTTTCGTACATGTAAATCTAAAACAAATAGGGAACTATTTTGCCAAATTTTCGACAATTTTCCAAGTATTGTGCTCTGATTAGAAACCCTTTTGTCAATTTACTTCAAACTTTGCAGATCTATTCTAGGAAAAATGAAAGGATATGGAGTCAAGGACGTATAATGAGAAGGATGTGCAACTTGTATACAATCAATTTGGCATTTTGGTGGGACGTTTGATATGCATTCATTTTGCAGCTAAGTACTGAAAAAGTTGTACATGGATTTTGATAAAATGATGTTTTTCTGAAAGCTGAGACATTTTTACATTGTTTAGAGTAAATTTCATTTTATTATAGCAAGTACTTTCGTCAATACACATGATTGAAATTTGTAATCAAGAAATTTTCATCGATTTTTTTTGTTACTTCCGGTTTACATTGGTAAAAATTGCACTGCAATATGCAGTCAAAGGCTTTAAAAGTAATTCACAGAATTTCACAAAATTGATATTTTCTTAAAATTTGACATCTACTGCACTGAACAATTTTTGTGACCATCATAATGATATTTATGTTATTTTTAATGCTTTAAAGATAGTGTCCCAAAACTGACAAAATCACACATCCCGCGATATTTTTCCAATTTATCACGAGATGCTTATCCTTCTAATTATAAGTCCTTGATGGAGTGAATGTACATGTGACAAAAATGCACACGATACATAGAAAACTCCAGTTTATCAAGGACAGGGCTTGGATCACCTGAACGAGGCCATCACAATACTGGTATACTAGTATTGTTAACAATACTGGAACAAAATTTTATTCAAGTATTGTAATTTTCGGTCTCACTAATTACCGACAACAACCGTCAAGAACCGTCAAGAAGTCATAATTACCGACAAGAAGTGACAAGAAACCGACAAGAGGCTGAAATCATTAAGAAATGCATATAGTATGACACAGTTGATGATATAATGATATATGTTTTATGCAAAACATCATAACAAAAGAAATGTCAAGAAGTTTTAATTACTGTCAAGAAGTCATAATTACCGACAATAAGCACTAAGAAACTAAAAAAAAATATGAAGTCTTGAAATGCATGTTATGATCCAGATGATGATATATATTTTTAATGCAAAACACCGTAAATATAAGAGCCTTCAATACCGACAAGAAGCTGTAGGAGCCGACAAGAATAAAAATATTTAGTCAAGAAAAGCATTAGTATGGCCCAGCTGGTAATATAATTATATAATTTTTTATGCAAAACCATAACAATCAGAACCGTCAAGAAGTTATTAATACCGACAAGAAAGACTAGATCGATCAAAAAGTCTGCATTACCGACAAAAAGCACAAAGAAACCGACGAAAATAATAAAAATAATGTCTAGAAATTAATATTATGACCCAGATTTTTTAAAATTCCTCATTGTGAGGGGAATAAAAACATCTGTCTGCAGATGAAACATTAACGACTTTGAAGGACATAACTGAAATGTTTGATAACAGTACCCGCAAAAGGCAGAAAACAAGGAATGTTAAGCATACGATTCGAACTGATACAGCAAAGCATGTAAATGATAAAAGAATTTGTGTCATCAAAACAAAACAATACAAAATAGAACTATTCATTTAGTGTGGAAGAAAGAACACAAAAGTCTATCGTCCAACCTAGAAAACCAATTGGATGCTATCTAATTGGCGACACATTTTTGTAATTGGCGACAAAAAATACAAGTTGGCGATTTTTCTGGCGACAGATATTCAGAAGCCAGAGCCATCCCTGCAGATAAATATAAAATGGAGTAATTTAACTATATACACACAATAACCAAATGTTATAATATGTATTATGTACAAGAACCGAGAAGAAGAAAGAACCAACGAACAGACCCCCCCCCCCCCCCCCC
>MJUU01028672.1:177953-190943 GCA_002080025.1 Modiolus philippinarum
GTTGAACTTAGTCATTTTTACGTCAAATTTTTAACAATAGGGTACCCCCTTTGTCCGGAGCAAATCTCCTACAGTATTTGAGACAGGAAGTTTTTATATTGCAGATCAATTGGACATATATCAAAGATGTGCATGGTACTTTGATTTTGATTTTAGATAATTTATGTAAAAAATATCAGTTGTTGAACTTAGTCATTTTTATGTCAGATTGTTAACAATAGGGTACCCCCTTTGTCCGGAGCAAATCTCCTACAGTATTTGAGACAGGAAGTTTTTATTTCGCAGATCGATAGTACATATATTAAAGGTGTGCATGGTACTCTGATTTTGATTTTTGATAATTTATGTCCATAATATCAGTTGTTGAACTTAGTCATTTTTACGTCAAATTTTTAACAATAGGGTACCCCCTTTGTCCGGAGCAAATCTCTTACAGTATTTGAGACAGGAAGTTTTTATTTTGCAGAGCAATTGTACATATATCAAAGGTGTGCATGGAACTTTGATTTTGATTTTTGATAATTTATATAAAAAATATCAGTTGTTGAACTTAGTCATTTTTACGTCAAATTTTTAACAATAGGGTACCACCTTTGTCCGGCACAAATATCCTACAGCTTAATAGATAGGAAGTTTTTATTTTGCAGATCATTTGTACCTGTATCAGAGGCATGCACAGTACTTTGATTTTCCATTTTGATTAAAATCCAAGTTGCTGAACTTTCAGAAAAAGGCTACTTTGGTGGAAGGTTTAACATGGAAAATTAATAAAAATTATACACTTGTACATTTCAAATATTCAGGGTCAACCCATGTGTATGATATACTGTCCATGTGAGAGAAAACCCGGTTTGCTGTCACATTGACAGCTTTCCTCTTGTTGTATTCTTTCTCTATTGATTATTTCAAAACTGTTTGTTTAAGTTTTCATTTGGTAATAAATCTAATTTATTGATACAACTCATTTTAATTGATAAGCTGTTAATGTTTGTTAATTCGGTGTTTAAAAAATAATTTAACAGAAAATATTAATTGCTCTAACTGCTTGTCAGTCATCACACAATTTTTTCTCATCTTTTAACTCTAATACTATCATATTTTCTGAATTAGATTAATAATATGTATACGCTAATTATTGATTTATCTAATGCATATCTTGTTGACTGATTCATATTATCTTATACATTGTATATGTCTGTTTGCTTATCTTGTTTTAGGAGAGGACTAGTATAGGCTTTGCCTGTTGTCCAATCTTTTTGATTTATTCAATAAAATATTTGAAATGAAATGAAATTCAATTTCTGTTTTAAGCTTAATCAAGAAAATTATATTATTATTCATTTTTATTTTATATTAATTTATGATGTTTGCCTTTCAATCAAAATCATAATTGGTGAATTAATTTATTTTTAAGATCAAATAATGTTAATTATTGAATTAACACATAACAACATCTAAAAATTTTCATACAACCAGAGACATTTAAACGTCTCTGATACAACCAAAATCATAATTAGTAAATTAATTTATTATTAGGATCAAATAATTTCAAAACTGAGGGGTGGACAGGGTGAAAGACACCCCAACCTGTCCCATCAAAATTGGTGGTCATGGTAACATCATCAGCCATTTCCAAATTTCTTTATCAGTATATAAAGTTGAAATTCAATAAATGGTAAAACAAGTGATAATCTGTTTTCTATCTTTCGTATGTTCACTGCCCTACATTTGTTGGGTTCAAATGTCAGATTCCATTTTATCTCTTCTATTTCATTGATAAGTTCAGTGTCCTTCTCTTCATCTAAATTGAGAACAGGGTTTGTACAGAACATCATACATTGCATTAGCTTGTCTTGTTCTTCACTGGCCAAGTGCAACAGACCCTTTAAGGAATGAGTTCCTACATGTAGAATGTTGAGCAATTTTTGGAGATAGACTTTCCTTTTTATTTGTAACATTGGTATAAAATGGTCTCTGTGGAGTCTTTCCTTGGCTTCCATGCTTATGTTGGTCAATGAAAAAAAATTATATGTATCTCAATAATTTTGAATGAAGCATACAGTTAAATCATTCCAAGATTTTTTTTTCAGAAAATAACAAATTTTCCTGGTTGGAAGTCATGGTCAGATTATGGAGGCAGAGATAGATGGTAGTACCAAACAAGAACAAAAGATGCATGTAAGTTCTATTTCTTGTGGTACTTTAATGTTAAATGACATTTCTCAGTAGTTTTATTGTTTCACCTGCGATCATGTCATGAAGGAGAGACATAGCAACCATAAATCAACAACATTTGGTTAACCCAAATGTTTAACTTTTTTTTAACTTCAATAACTGTCTGAGTTCTTCCTCAATCTCAATGAAATTTTGACACAATATTCAGTGCTTTTTCATTATTGAATCCCAGTATATTTTGGAAAAAAAATTTTTTCAGTATTTTGCCATTTGTTGAACTTAGTTGTGGTGAATGTCGCGAAGGCGAGACATTGGCGAATGTTGCTAAGGTGAGACATGGGGATCATAGATTTTGTCGGTGGCGGCGTCGTTAACGTTTTTTTACTTCAATAAATTTCTCAAATCATATTCAATATCAATGAAATTATGATACAATATTCAGTACATTTTCATTATTGTATCTCAAGTTTAGTTTTGAACAAAAAAATAATTCAAATTTTTCAGTATTTTTCCATTAATTGGACTTAGTTTTTTTTTCGATGAAATTATTTTTGTTTGCACCATACCTCAGCACCTACATGCAAAAGACAGATGATTATTGGTAAGTGGTTATATCTTTAGTAGTAACCAACATCCATACCAGAATTATGTCACCTTGACCTTTATTTTCTGCTTCAGTGAATTTGGCTTAATTTTCTATTTAGGTCCATATATCAACAATGTTTAAACAAAATTGAGAATAAACACTTTAATTTTGATGCAGAATTGTTGTATATGGTCTATAGATGCACAATAAGCTTTTAGAATTTTATTCCGTTTCCATCTCTGGTAAATTTCCTAAAAATTTCCAAGACGAACAATTTTTGAAATCTTTGCATACAATCAAATATTTTAGCCATTTCTCCATACAAAACATAGTTCTGAAAACTAAGAATTACAAAATATGGTTCCAATTTTGGTAAATTTCCTGAAACTCTCAAAGACAAGCAGTTTTTAGTTCACCTGGATATGCCAGGGTGAACTTTTGCCATCACTTGGCGTCCGTCGTCCGCCGTCCGTCCAACGTAAACTTTTCATTAAAAAATCTTCTCGTCTGAAACCACTTGGCCAATTTAATCCAAACTTGGCCTAGGTCATCACCAGGGTATGTAGTTTTAAATATGTGTTCGGTTAGTCCGAGGGCCAAACAACATGGCCGCTGTTACTAAAAATAGAACATACGGGTAAATTGCTGTTTTTGGCAAATAACTCGAAAACCATTGCAGATATTGAAAATCTGTTTAGTGTAAACTTGTTCAGAATGCCAAGATCTATCTGCTTTGCAGTTTTGAAGAAAATCTGAAAACCCGTCTTAGAGTTATAGCCCTTTTTCCATAAATTTTTCCAAATTTATGCATTTTTTATTTTTTATTTCAAAAACTGCAACAGATAGAGGTGAAGTGTAAATTGGAATATCAAGATCTACATGCTGTGAAATTTTGAAGAAAATCCAAAGGCCTGTGTAGGAGTTATTGATGGATTTTCACCATTTTTTTTTTTTTAATGCCATATGGTTTATTGGTCATTTCCCTTTAAATTCTGTGTTCAAATCTTCTTTGGTTAACTTTTCTCTTTTAAGCTTTAGAGAAATTCCCTGCTATAGCTTTGTTAAAACAATTATTTTTATTTAAGATTAAGAGCAAAAACAGTGTTTTTGTAAAAAATTTTACTATTTTTTGCAAAAATACTTTCTTAATCTTTACCTTATTATAAGTTACAATTATTTTTGTATATAAGATATTTAGTCTTACATGAATGTATTTGAATGGCCACTGTACTGTATGCTTTGGTGACATGAATTAACAAGCAGTAGTCTGCATAATAAGTTTGTTGTTAAATAAAGTCTTTAATGATGAAGTGATGACATTAACCTTGAGAACCACAGGTGGACTTGATTACTACATGGCATGTATGATGCTATGAGGTGCTGACTAAGTATTGTGACTTTGGTGCCTATATATCATCCAACATGGCCATCTGCGGGGAACGTAATTTATTACTGGACTGTATGGAAAGAGCACATAAAGAATTTTTTATCAGAAACAATTTTGCTAGTTAGAATAAAACTTAATCACAATGCATCTTAGATAGTCCCCTTCAAAACAGATGTCCCTAAAGTCGAAACCTTATGCAAATTGGCTACCAATAGGAAACATAGTTTAATATTGGAGTACATTCAAAGATCTTCTTCTTTAAAACCATTTGGCCAATTGGAAATAAACTTTGGCACAACACTTAATTTTCTTTAAAATTGTGTCTTGCAGATCCATCCCTTATCCAAGATGGCAGGCAATAGGGAAAATAGTTTGATCATATAAAATAAATGTTTGTTTACATAGTTTGAAAATGAGACCCTTTAACATAGAAGTTTATTTGAATTTATGTATTGACCATGGTCCAGGTGAGCAATACAGGCTCTTGAGAGCCTCTTGTTGGGAATTCTTGTGTTTGACTAAGTGTTTTGATGAATTTTAGTGAAAAAAACAATATTTTCAATGGTTAGATTTCATAAATTTTGTATTCCAATTTTGGTAAATTTCCTGAAACTGTCAAAGACCAGTTGTTTCATAGAATTCTACATAGCAACCACATCTTAAATCGGTGAAATTCGAATGACAGTGGAGTGAGCAGGCGAGACACAAGGTTCCGTAGAACCTTTACAAATTAATTTTTGTTTCCACCATATCTCTGCATCTACAAGCCATAGACAGATGATGAATGGTAAATGGTTACATCTTTAGTAGTAACCAACATCCATTCCAGAATTATGTCACTTTGACCTATATTTTCACATCAATGAATTTGACCAAATTTTCACTTTAGTCCATAATATCAACAATGTCTTAACAAATTTGAACCTAGGAAATTAAACTTTGATGTAGAATTGTTGCATAGTCTATAGAAAAGAAATAAGCTTTCAGAATTTTATTCCGGTCCCAATTTTGGTAAATTTCCTGAAAATATCCACGACACACGACTAATATTTTTTAAAAATTTTTATATACAATCAAACATTTTAGCAATTTTTCATACCAGACATAATTCTGAAAACCAAGAATAAAAAAAAATAAGGTTCTAATTTCAGTATTTTTCCTGTAATTCTCAAAGACCAGCAGTTTTTGGGAATTATTGTCAGCAACCATGCTTGTCTTCTTTTTCCCTTCTTTTTTTCTATTTATGGATAATTTTAGTAAAAGCAATTTTGATTCCAAGTTTGGTAAATTTCCTGAAACTCTTTAAGACAAGCATTTTCTTTTTTAATTCTTGTTAGCAACCATGCTTTTTGGATGAATTTTTGTCAAAACAAATACATTGTATTGCCAATGGTTAGATTTAAAAAAATTTAGGTTCCAATTTTGGTAAATTTCCTGATACTCTCAAAGACCAGTTATTTCTTAGAATTCTTAGTAACCACATCTTAATATTGGCCAAATTATAAAAAAGCGGATTGAGCAAGCAAGACACTAGGTTCTGTGGAACCTTAACAATTTTTATTTCCATGGTTTAATGTTTCTTCACCTTGTACATTTCACCAAAGTTGTCCAACATTGTTGTTAAAGTCTCAGTGTATCAATCTTTTTGTTTGTAGTACAGGCAAAGACTTACCAAATTGATAAATCACTGTTATAGACATATCACTCTGAATTTTTAAATGAATAAAATTGTTTTCCTTTATTGATCTATCAATGCCATTTCTTGTTGCATGTCAAGTGGTAGATTGCATCACTTTAAATACAAAAGAAAGCATGTGGATAGATTAAACAGGAAAAAAGACATTCACATTTCACCAGGGTTGGCAATGTATTGACCAACCAGGTTTTCCCTGGCTGGGCAATACTCACTAAAATTGGTAATACTGGGCAATACTTGGTAATATGATTTTTTTAAGCTTATTTATACACCAAATAATTAAATTTGTGTTAGGATTTCATTTTTTAAATCACAAATATATAAATTCCTTTATCTTAAACATTTGACTTTTAATTCTAATATTAAATTTAATTTCTTTTTTACAGAAATTGTACATGTATTATGTAATTACAAATCATTTTTTATATTCTAAAAACATCCAAAGGGAGAATAGCAAGCAAAATCATAAAAAGTTTATAATTATTAAATTGTTCAATAATGTTTGACGGTTTTTAATCAGTATAATTAGACATCTTATTATTTTGAGAAAAAAAAAAACACATGTAATTGTTTTAAACTTTGTTATAAAAACAAAATTTGATAATTACATATTTTCAACAAGGTCTGAATATGAATAATACTGAAAAAGGAATTGACAGAGACCTATGAAACACCTCTTTATTGACAATTTCACCCTGTTAAACAAAAGTAAAGTACTAGCTTTCATTATATCTATTTTAAAGTATTGTCATAGGTTAGAATCATTACATGAGGGACTGTTGTTCGAAGCCTATTCATGTCGCAAAATGCTGCACTCTGATAAAATGAACACATGGTATTCAAGTGTCATGTTTATTATGAATTAATTAGAAATACCAAATTTACATATGAGGATTGGAAATCTAACAAATAGCTTAAAAAGACTGTTATGTGACAATTTCCTTGAATATTGGTATAAACTAAAGTTAGAAACACAAGAATCTAAAAAGAGTAAACTTGATACAAATTTTTTTATGAAAGGGGGACTCGGAATGTTTTGATTTCAGCAATATGTATTACCTGGATTATAAGGGGAACCCCTGCCCAAATTTTTTTTAAATGCTGGTCTTAAATGGGTTTTAATGGAAAGTGGAGCTTTTAGTTGCCATGGAAACATAACCTGAACACTGAATCTTTGTAAAACAGTATTCTGCTACATATTTTTCTTCACAATTTTAGAAATATTTATAAACTAGATTATGAGGGGGGACCCCTGCCCAAATTTCTTTTGAGAGGTGGTCTGAATTGTAATGGATAGTGGAGCTTTTGGTTGCCATGGAAACCAAACTAGAAAACTGAAATTTTTAGAAAAAAAGATAATCTGATACATATTTTTACAATTTCAGCAATATTCAAAAACTAAATTTTAAGGGGAACCCCTGCGTAAAGTTTTTTTTTTTTTTTTTTTTGGAAAGGGACTGTTTGATATCATGCAACTATCAGCAATATGTATCACTTAGATTATAACCTCTGCCAAATTTTTAGCCAAGTTACGACAAAGTCAAACATCCTGCGAAAGTTCCAGTATAAGTCTCTGATTAAAATAAAAGAATTCATATGCTTATGTGCAACTATTTGCATATCTGATGATGTACTCATGAAAATAACAAATATTTGCAACTCGGCTTTCGCACCTTTGGTGCGTTTTCAGATTTTTAGTAGTAAGTCAGCATCCAGGCAAAATTGGGTTGCTGTGACAATGTGCCATAATGAGGAGTACTTTGTAATCATTGATTACCTATGTTTGACAAATAAACTAGGAGAAACAACATTTTCAAACAATTCTTCAGCAATGTAAGGCAATGTAGGACATGAAAAAGCAATATAAAATTTATGCAACATAAAATTCTGACTAGTCAATTCGGGCTAGTGGTTAAAAAAATTTACTAGTACGAATTCAAATTAACTAGTCTCGTGCTTAACCGAGCAGACTGATATCTTCTAGCTTTATCAAATTTTAAAAGTCTCTCTAGCCCAAGGGACTATCAACTAACAAAATCTAGTGTTTTTTTTCCTCAAATTTACTGAGCCTTGGCTACAGAACTAGTGTTAGCATCAAGCCCTGCATAGTGGAAAAAACATAACTGAGTTGGCTTGAATTTTGTCTGTTTCACATGGGATATTGCTATGGTCAACCAAGTGGCAAAACTTGTACTGAAACGAGTTCAAAATGTTACACCCTAGCTCACATGAAAGGTTGTTTAAAAGACAACATTGTAAACAATTGTCATCTTTTTTGTTTGATATGTGCATACTGTGTAATCTTTATAAGGTGATGAGTCAAAAACAGAATGTTAGCTTGGGTTGTAAATCTTGATTTCAATGCAGTGAAAGTTCTTACCACTTGGTTGACCTTAGCAATATTATCTATTTTGTATAACTTGAAAATTATTGTTGCTGACTTCTTGGGGTTCTTTTGCAATGTTTTATACTTTAATTTACATGACTATATATTTTACTTCAATTAGCATTCAGTATGTCAATAATATTTCTGGACCTTGAAGGTATGACCTACAAAATGTACATTTAATGCATGATTGACTTTAACAGTAATCAATCCTTGGTAATCTTTTATCTTTTACAGTCAAAACCCAAAGAGACGACCTCTGGCAAAAAACCAAATAAGACTAAAACTAAGCCATTGTATTTCTGGAATAGTTATGATGTGAATAAATGGCTGAAAAAGTATGGTGGAAAATACTTTGATTTATATGGAGACCTTCTTCTCAGCCAAGAAATAACAGGTATTCATACTTGGATTTATATGGAGACCTCCTCAGCCAAAGAGATAACAATTATAATTTACATGTCAAATGAATTTCACTAATTTTACATCATTTGAAGATTTTATTTTCCATTGGTAAATATATGAAGGAGTTTTTCACACATTTATGTACAATTTATTTGTAGGTAGAACATTGATCAGGATGAATGACATTAAGTTAGAAAGACTGGGTATAACATCAGCAGTTCACAGGTAAGAATGGGTATAACATCAGCAGTTCAGAGGTAAGACTGGGTATAACATCAGCAGTTCATAGGTGTCACTGGGTATAACATAAGCAGCTCACTGGTAAGACTGGGTATTTCATCAGCAATTCACAGGTAAGACTTGAAATAACATCAGCAGTTCACAGTTAAAACTGGTATAACATTAGCAATTCACAGGTAAGACTGGTAATAAAATCAGCAGTTCTCAGGGAAGACTGGGTATACCATCAGCAATTCACAGGTAAGGCTGGGTATAACATCAGTAGTTCACAGGTTAAACTGCAGTTTATAGGTAAGACTGTGTATAACATCAGCAGGTCACAGGTAAGACTGGGTATAACATCAGCAGTTCACATGTAAGTTTGGGTATAATATCAGCAGCTCACAGTTTAGTTTGGGTATAACATCAGCAGTTTACAGGTAAGACTGGGTGTAACATCAGTAGTTTCCAGGTATCACTGGGTATAACTTCAGCAGTTCACATGTAAGTTTATGTATACCATCAGCAGTTCACTGTTAAGACTGGATATAACATCAGTAGTTTAGAGGTAAGACTGGTTATAACATCATCAGTTCACTGGTAAGACTTGGTATACCATCAGCAATTCACAGGAAAGACTGGGTATAACATCAGTAGTTCACAGGTAAGAAATCAGCAGTTCAGAGGTAAGACTGGGTATAACATCAGCAGTTCACAGGAAAGACTGGATATACCATCAGCAATTCACAGGACAGACTGGGTATAACATCAGTAGTTCACAAGTAAGACTGTGTATAAAATCAGCATTTAAGAGGTAAGACTGGTAATAACATCAGCAGTTCACAGGGAAGACTTGGTATACCATCAGCAGTTCACAGGTAAGACTGTGTGTAACATCAGCAGTTCACAGGTAAGACTGGGTATAACATCAGCAGTTCACAGGTAAGTTTTGATATAATATCAGCAGTTCACAGGTAAGTTTGGGTATAACATCAGCAGTTCACAGGTAAGAATAGGTATAACATCAGTAGTTCAGGGGTAAGACTGTCTATAAGGTCAGAAGTTCACTGGTAAGACTGGGTATAACATCAGCAGTTCACAGGTAAGATTGTGTATAGCATCAGCAAATCTTAGGTAAGACTGGGTTTAACATCAGCAGTTCACAGGTAAGACTGTGTATAACATCAGCAGTTCACAGGTAAGACTGGGTATAACATCAGCAGTTCACATGAAAGACTTTGTAAAACATCAGCAGTTCACAGGTAAGACTGGGTATGACATTAGCAGACTACACGAAGAACAACACCACTGCTTGGATTTACCCTGTATTTGTAGAGACTTGTCTCATGTGTATTTACTCCATATCCTTTAATTGTTTGTTTAGCAGACTTATAAGACTACATAAAATGGTGTCTCTAAAGCCCTGTTTATACTATCAAAGTTTTCTGGTCAAGATTTTTGACGATTTTTTTATAGTGTCAATAGTCAAAGAAAACTTTGAAGGACTTTGATGGAATAGAAACCCATCCTATTTTTCTTCAAACTTTGATGGACTTTGATGGGAATTAACCAATCAAAAAGTAGTTTTGAGATGATGCAACTTTTAGCATATGGCTAAAAATAAAATGACAATTTCAAGCAAATGTTACAGAAAATTTTGATATATTCTTAAATGTATTTTGGAATCTGCTTGGTCCTCATACTGAAATTTTTCAACAAAACTGGTCAAGATATAGCTTTACTTTTTCCTTACTGGCCTAGTACTCAATACTTTTCTTAATCTACAATTTTGATTTTCCAATGGTCAGATGAATCATATGCAGCATATTGTTGCAAAAAGGCCAAGGTAAAATGATGATGGCTAATTTGATGAAATATTGCTATACAATGTGTAGTTGTTGGGAAATGGACTGAAATGGATAATGCAATCTAAGTAATTCAGAGTGGTTGACAGGGGAGTCTTTCTCTTTTCTTCCTCCCTTTGCTCCTTTCTCCCTTTCTAGTCCTTTTTCCTTCTCCCTTTCTTGACCCTTTTCTCCTTTCTACCACACATTTTATTGTAAGCATATTTTATTAATTAATTTGTCAATCATCCATACAATATTATAACACACAATACATAAATAAGGTCACAAATAAATTAGGAGGATTTGGAAACAATATCTTATATAAATCTGTATCCTATACCACACACTTTCTCCTTTCTCCTGCTCCTTTTGTCCTTTCTCTCAGCCCTTTGACTCTGTCTTTCTTTTATCTGTTCCACCCCTCAATTCAGGGATTAAATGGAAGTCAAGGTCACTTGGTTATTGATAAATTTAGTATTACTCATCAAGGTTACAGTAATTATTCAGAATACTCCATAAACTTTCAGGATGGCACTCAAGTACAAATGTTACAACTTTAATGTTGTGATGTACATCATACCAGAGCTCAGTGTGCTATATAAAGCTTAAACAGGATCAGAATCCAGCATACTAAAACGGGAAGGAAAGATGGAATTTTATTTGAACCTTTGTAAACTCGAAATAAAGGAGAATGACATGATTACTTTGGAACATGACAAGAAAGTTGAAGGACAGTGAAATAGAATTCAACATTACTCAAACTAGCATGTTATAGTTAGCTTACTGTCTAAATTATAACCACAATGTTGTGGATAAAACATCAAAAGGAAGTGACAACTACAATGTTGTCCTGTAATATAACAAGTTAAATACAGATGTTAATTTGGGGTTGTAAATCTTGTTAAGGGTGTTTAAGTATGGGAATGTGAGCACAGAACAATGAACTGATAAAATATAATCAGAATAAACATTTAACTTCCTGAATGATATCATCTTCACAGGAAACTTACTTATATTTATTTATCTACTTTTTGTATACTTCTTGTCTTAAAGATGAATATTAAGATATGTATACAATATGTATACAATACTTCCTAGGGTTGTATGAAACTCAGAACTAAATAGGTTTTATGTAATTAAATTAAAAAAATTTTGGTGATGAAGAGAAATCAGTGATTTGTTTGTCCTAATCTCTTGCCTGGAATAACTCCTCTAATAAAACCAATGAGTTACAAAATGTATGTTTTGAAATATCAAAGGGAGATAATGAGAGTTATAAGACTAGTCTTGTTATAGTGAGGTTTTTCATAAAATTGAAATCAGCATATGCACATAACTTTGTCAGATCCCTATAACTTTGATGATGATATCTCTACTTTAAAAGAGTTTCATTTTTTGGGTATCTTTTCTTATTTATGAGGTCAATTTATTTTCAATCAAAATGAAATTCATATGTAGATTTGGTACATGTATGTATGAATGAGACATCAATTCTTCAATTATGATCTATCATACCAAGAAAGTATTATCTTTTATTGATTGAATTATGATATCTATATAATATATGTCAGAATAAAATGTCAATATCTGTATAGTATACAGTATTGCAGGATAGAATGTTGATATCCATATAGTTAAGGCCCCTCGATGGCCCCGCATCGAGATGTGGGTGCCCTATAGTTTTCCATTTGTCTGTCCGTCAACAATTTTTTCAGTCACAGATTTCTTTGCATGGGAGGGAATGATTTGAAATTTGGTCTGAAGCTTGGAAATGATGAGTTGTATTGTGTAAGAAATTTTCAGGCTTGTCAAACATCCACTTCCTGTTTGCCGATACTTTTGATTTTTTACTATAAACCAAATTTTCCGTCAAAGATTTCTTGACTTCTTCTAGAGGGAAGGTCATGACTTCAACTGGAGGGAAGGATTTGAAAATTGATTTGAAGCCTAGAAATGATGAGTTGTAATGTGCATGCAATTTTCAAGTTTCTTGGACTTCCACTTCCTGTTTGCCGAAACTTTGATTTTTTACAAAAAACCAAATTTTCCGTCAAAGATTTCTTGGCTTCTACTGAAGGGAATGATTAGAAATTTGGTCTGAAGCTTGGAAATGATGAGTTGTATTGTGTAAGAAATTTTCAAGCTTGTCGAACATCCACTTCCTGTTTGCCGATACTTTGATTTTTTACTATAAACCAAATTTTCCGTCAAAGATTTCTTGGCTTCTACTAGAGGGAATGATTAGAAATTTGGTCTGAAGCTTGGAAATGATGAGTTGTATTGTGTAAG
>MJUU01028672.1:190970-214153 GCA_002080025.1 Modiolus philippinarum
TTTTACTATAAACCAAATTTTCCGTCAAAGATTTCTTGGCTTCTACTAGAGGGGAGGTCTTGACTTCTACTGGAGGGAAGGATTTGAAAATTGGTTTGAAGCCTGGAAATGATGAGTTGTAATGTGCATGCAATTTTCAAGTTTCTTGGACATCCACTTCCTGTTTGCCGAAACTATGATTTTTTACAAAAAACCAAATTTTCCGTCAAAGATTTCTTGGCTTCTAGTAGAGGGAATGATAAGAAATTTGGTCTGAAGCTTGGAAATGATGAGTTGTATTGTGTAAGCAATTTTCAAGTTTGTCAGGCATCCAATTCCTGTTTGCCGATACTTTGAATTTTTTTCTAAAAGCCAAGTTTCCGTCACAGATTAATTGGCTTCTACTGGAGAGAATGATTTGAAATTTGGTCTGAAGTTTGGAAATGATAAGTTGTATTGTGTAAGTGGTTTCATGTTTGTCAAACGTCCACTTCCTGTTTGCCAATACTTTGACATTTTACTGTAAACCAAATTTTCGTCTTAAGATATTTTTACTTGTATCAGCTTAAATGATTTGATATTAAATCTGAAGAAATCATATGGTTTGGTAAAATTTCAAGAAATCACTGTATCCTGCAAATTTAGGTATCAACACATTTGTTTGTCAAACAGAATTTGAATCCACACTTGCCTCAATATCACTTTTGCCCTGAGTTTCAGGACTGAAATTGTTGGGCCCTTCTGACAACGCCAGTTTCGACATGCTCTAGTTTATTGCAAGTATCAGAGGAGTTTACAGGTGCTGTTCCAGACAATTAGAAAAGGGGGTTTCCAATTGGAAATGGAAAGAAATTTGGCCAAGCAGAGAGAGGCACTAAAATTTTGGGGGTATTTCTTAACAAAACATCAGGATATTCATTAAAAAATACATGATTGTTCAGAAAAAAGGAGGGGGTTCCAACTATAATATCTGTAAAGTTTATTACAGGATAGATTGTTGATATTGGTATAGTTTTTTCCAGGATATAATAGAACTTTAATTGCTCAAACTTCAATAACTCAAACACCATGGATGTCTTGAACCCCTTTTTTGGTCCCTTCATTTAAATTTGAACATAGTTCAACATCGATATCTCGAAACATCGATATCTCAAACATACCTCTCACTTGAACTCTTTTCATCGGTCCCTTGGAAGTTTGACTGTAAGACCAAGTAGAAGTTGTTAGAAGATTTTCATCCCTCACTCAGTCCACCCCTTGATTGTCTTTAATGTACTAAAGTAGCCACAACGAAATTTGCTGCGACCTTTTTCCAAATATCTTTTTAAGTAATTGTTTAAGGATGCCATGGCATAAACTAATGGAAAGCTAATTTTTTGCCGCTTCATGCCATGCATTACCATAATTTTACAACAAAGGGTTGAAAAATTTTCCATTACCTTTCTATATGAAAAAGAAAGGAAATGGGGTAAATGTCAAGGAGACAACATCCCATATCCAGGTTAAAACGACCCAAAACAAAGCATCTAGGGGTCACCGTACGGTCTTCAACACAGTGAGGAACCTCACACCATATAGCAAGCCCTAAATGGCCCCAAAAGGGTAAAAAAGTGGATAAATCCTTGGGACAGGCGCAAAAAATGTGGCGGGGTTAAACTTGTATGTTATTTTAAAAGAAAATTTGAGTCGAAAGCAGAGGGAGTATACCTGGTTAACTGAACACCTGTATTTATTGTTATAATGCCCTGGGGTCTATCGATTAACCAAAACATGTGAGTTGGGAGTTAATCTTGATTGCAAAGCAAAAAATTTATTATGTAATTACTTGACAAAGTGTCAACAAAAACTTTTTACCTGTAAACAAATTTATTTTAATGAAAGTAAATGGTAACTGGATATTTGTTCTGCAAATTTTAATCTCAGTTTTACCTAAACATTTTTATATAAAATAGTAAACAAATCAAAATTCTGTTTGTTCATTGGCTATCCGAATAAACAACAAACAAGCCCCCTAAATGCAAATAAGTTATCCATCGACAATGCACTTGGTGTCGTTTCATTGGTTGTTGGTTTGCTTAAATTGTTCCATCAATCAATCCCACATCAAATTTCATAGATAAATTAGTGAAATTATCATTAAGGTCTAAGGAAAATATTTTTTTTTTTAACTTTGATTATGTTGGTAAATATACCAAGAGTAGAGACAAAAAATTAGAAAATGATACATATATGTTTTATTAGGGTCCTATTTAAAACAAAATAGCTACAGCGATTTAAGCTGTGGCAAATTTGGTTGTGAGCACTTCAGTATATATCAATAACATCAGCTGTAAAGTTGACAGGAACCATCCACAAGAGGATATGCAGTTGGTGTGGATGCGACTTATCTATGGAAATACAAAAATTAAAAATAAGATCCTCTCATCTACCCCACTGTATATTTTGTTGTTGGATGGTTATAAATGTAGTTATTACCGGTAAATTTAGTTGGTGCTTTCTTATTGTCATTTATCTAAAGAAGGTGTTAATCAAATTTCAAGTTATGGATTCCACATCAAACAAAGTAAATTAGTCTCAATATAATTACTGTAGTAATTATTATGCTAAATTTCTCAAAACAACAAATTTTATTTATCGTTTTATTCTGTAAAAACTTTATCCGGCATTTACCAATATATCATGGTTGTCCTTCATTGTGTAAGGAGGATTTTCAAAAGTTAGAATGGTTTAATTATTAATAAATGATTTTTGTGTTAATTTGTTTACAGAAGAGATTTGATGCAGCATATTTTGAGACTAAGACTGAAACATGAAGCTATAGATCTAAAAAATTTAGAACAAAAAGGTAAGCAGTATTATGCAGTATTGTAAAAGCAACATATATTTATACAGTACAAACAGAGGCATTCAGTTGAAAATCACTCAAATCCGACGTCGGTGAATTGTGTGTGAAACGGGGTGAATGTCCGACAACAAACCCGACATTCACCGACATTCACGGATGTCCGAGAAACTGATAAACAGAGGATTAACTCACCTGCTGTTGTTAATTGTACTTGTCAACATTTATCTACTTGTGTATACGAAGTAATTATCTCTAAGTGCAGTTAATTATTTTGGAAAAGCTTGTTTTTCATATTTCAAATAGTCGGAATATCGAGATGATATTTTTACAATGTTTTAAAAAATATTATGCGTATGGCAGAAAATAACTTATAATTGGTATGAACAATGTGAATTATATGTGACTCTCAGAACTCAAAGTTGTTCAAAGATCATATTATATAAAATAATTTGTTACTTATTAAATAATTTGCAAGAATATCAGCCTTAAAATTGCATAATTTGGTTTTGTTAGGTCAAGGTTAATCTTAGTGAGTGACGACCTATAAATAGCAGCTATTAATAACTTTGAATTAAAAAAAATTACAAGAAAAATAGCTTCAGAGAAAATCAATATTCACATATCCTTGCAAGGAATATTTCAGTGAATATTTAGTTCCAAGAATTACTTAACATTTCATGAAAGCATTTGTTATTTTTTACACGATGTCACGCTCAACAGATGGTGAACTTTTCTCATTTTTTTATGCTAACATCTTCATAAAAGTGTTTTATCCGAAAGAAGTTTCCAATAGTACAAAAGTTCCTTTTTGCTGAGATAATAATTTAATTCTGAAATGCCTCGGCGAATTTTGGAAGAGACCACGTCTTTGGCTCCTATTTTTGTCACAAACAATACATGCAAGCCTATTTTTAAGGGGAATCCGCTAAAACTGTATTTTGATTGGTCATAAAAATAGAAATTACATGCTTCAATTTCGTGCAAGCCGAACATTCTAGCATGTATGAAGATCTACGGAGGCTTACGTTTTGAAATTAGACGTGTTTTAACCCACTTTTCTCGGTCAAATGGAAATTGAGGAGATATTTTTACATAGGTATATGTTTCGTCGAAGCCATCCAATTGTCTTTTTTTATTCGTGGCATTTATTAATATGTTTGGAAATATGATTTTGATAGGGAAGTCAAATGAAACCCGGTTGTCATTGAGTTTATTTTTTCCTCTTGATATTAGCCTAAAACTTTTGAAGAGACAATTAGGACACTAAAACTCCGACAATTCTGGTGGAAGTTCGATTTTCACCGGCATTTATTAGTTGACCCAACATCAAAGAAAATTACCGACTATTTTTTGGGTGAAATTTTTCTGACAATTTTGCCGGACAAACACCGACAAAACCTGTGAATTCCGGGGTGACAAGGGTGAAAATTGTCGGACCAGAGTGATTTTTAACTGAATGCCCCTGTTTGTACTGAAGGTTTTAATGATAAAAACCATAAACAAGGAAAAGTGTAGTACATTTAGAAAGTATGCTGCATAATAAGTACACAGTAAACAATAGCAGTGACAAGTCACACTAAATACCGGTATACAAATGGTTCCACTATGGTGTCATATCTAGGTTTCTTTTCAGGAGCATCAGTTCAATTTTGATCACAGATATATTGTTAAAATGAATTGCACGGTGAAGCTTTTTATAAACAATGAAAGGTAAAACGATTTTAACTTTGCTGACATAATATTTCAATTTTCTTAAACATGTATAACCTTGAGAAGTATTTGTGAGGAGTTTCTATAAATTACATGTATTGTAAAAATCACTTGTTTTTGTATTTTGTTTAAAATGAGCAGGTCTGAGATTTCTGTAATTTCTGTATTAAGGTAATAGGTACGTAAATAGCAAAGTTTCCGGATTTCGATGAAATTTTACATGCAAGAGCATCAAATGAAGCTGAATTCCAAGGTGAAATGAAATCGGTTTAGCTAATTTTATGTTTGCAATATGACAGATTGAAATATCTATCAGTTATGTTGTTTTCATATAGAATCCATGTAAAATGTACAAAAAACAATATATGGAACGTCTTTAAATTGCGCGTTTATGAAAACGTTTCCTACAATTTTTCTGCAAAAAGGATATGTTTTAAACAATGAAATTCCCATTTTAATGGTGTAAATTTTATATAGGGTCACCGAATTAATTTCGCCGGAATAAATAGTTGAACATGGAATAGGCACTCCAAAAATGGATTTTGTTCGATAAAACCCGCCGTCAAAATAGCGACGTCGTCGATAAAAGTTATGATTTTAGGCGTGATTTGAAAGATGAACATCTATTCAGCGATCTATACCGGGAAAACAAAGTCGGTGACCCTATACAAAAATTATGTCAATAAAACAGAAATTTCTTTGGCTACATGATATCAATTTTTCAGAAAAATTGTAGGATAAAGTTTGAAACAACGATAATTTAAAGTGAAAATTAAAATTATTTTACGTTCATTCTAAAGCAAATTTATAACGTTCACCAATAGAGGCGCTTATTTACGTACTTCTCTCCTTAACTGTTGTTTGGAAAATAAGAAAACATAATGCTGTTATCTTTTTGATAATTCTATAATTGGTACTGTTTTTTAAACAGCAGAGTAAAAGGACTAAATTTTTAACTCGTGAACACACTCTGAATAAAAAATACAGAGTGTAAAATTTCTCATGAAAATTTAGCCATCCATTTCATGTTTTCATTAACACGATGATAAAAAGAGAAAAATTTGATTCCTCATTTTGATGAAGGAGATGTGTACATCTCACGGAGGTATGATTTTACATGGGAAATGTGAAGTCAAAGTTGCAGAATCATTCGAAGATTTAGAATAACTATTTGACATACTAATAATATTAATAAATTGTTCCTCAGGATATAAAAAATTTACTGCGGAGAGTAAAGGTGAGGATGTCATAGAGTGGATTGTGGAATTAACACAAATGACTAATCAAATTTGCATTTCATTTTATGGGTTGAAATTTTACATTTGCTTGAACATAAAGATAATTGAAACCTCTTACTATTAAATTGTAAATAACACTTAGGTATAAACCAAATATGACTCATCCAGAATTGTCAATATAATCAAAGAAAAACATGATTCAGATAGAGATTTCAGTGTTAAAGAGACTCATGTATGATCCAAACAGAATTTTCAGAGTTTTTCAGATGGAGCTATAAATCAAACAGCAGAGCTGTCAAAGGGGTTTGGGTTCCGAGAGTGAGACGGGGGATCTGGGGGGTTTGCCCTTCAAGATTTTTTTCGAAGCCCCAAATCATACTTTCTAGGCGGATATCATGTGGTCATAGCAAAGAATTTGCAACAAAATTCTTGTCATAAAAAGAATAGAAAATAAAATTTGCTTTCATATATGTGACCTCAAATGAAAATTGTGATTTATTAAGTAGATATTTATGGAAAATGAACCATTTGTATGAAAGTATATACGAAACAACCCCGATTGTCTGGTATGTCTTATCAAGAAAGATCGTTTTTATATTCGAAATATATTTAATCTTGAGAATTTAAAAAGCGTGACATTGAACGGGATGAGCGTGAGAGCGTGATTTGGGGTTGGAATGCGTGACTCTCACACCCAAAGCGTGAGACTTGACAGGTCTGAAACAGGATTTTCAGTGTAAATGTTTCAGACAGAATTTTAGATTACTTTTTATTCCTTTATTTGTTTTTCATCCTACCGGTAAATGGAAACTTCAGGATAATTAGCTTATGAAATTTGCTTAAAGGTTGTTTAGATTCCTAGACTGCTTCTCCTTGGTGAAGGTTAACATCAAATGATAATGGGTAACACAATTCATTATTCAAATTCTATAGATAGAAGATAGCTTCTGATGTTAGTAGAACCTTTCAGTTAAAATCATGCTATACAGACAAACATTTTTATACGCCCGTCTTTGACGGGACGTATTATGGTATACTGGTGTCTGTCTGTCCGTCCACACGTCGTACTCTAACTAGAGAACGCTTTGAACATTTTTCTTGAAACTTTGCAGGATTGTTGGGTATGACGGAAAAAAGCTCCCTATGGTTTAATTTTGTCGTGGGATTTTTGGTTCCAGAGTTATGGGACTTTGATTATTTAAAAAAAGCTTGAAATTGCAATTTTCGTCCACATGTCGTACTCTAACTAGAGAACGCTTTGAACATTTTTCTTGAAACTTTGCAGGATTGTAGGGTATGATGGAAGAAAGCTCCCTATGGTTTTATTTTGTCGTTGGATTTTTGGTTCCAGAGTTATGGGACTTAGATTATTTCAAAAAAGCTTGAAATTGCAATTTCTGTCAACATTTCGTACTCTAACTAGAGAACGCTTTGATCATTTTCCTTGAAACTTTGCAGGATTGTTGGGTATGATGAGAGGAAGCTCCTTATCTTTTTTATTTTGTCAATGGATTTTTCGTTACAGAGTTATGGGACTTTGATTATTTAAAAAAGCATGAAATACCATTTCCGTCCACACGTCATATTCTAGATAGAGAACGCTTTATTCTTTTTTCTGGAAACTTTGCAGGATTGTTTGGTATGACTGAAGAAAGCTCCCTATTGTTTTATTTTGTCGTCAGATTTTTTTGTTCCAGAGTTATGGGACTTGGATTATTTCAAAAAAGCTTGAAATTGCAATTTTCGTCCACATGTCGTACTCTAACTAGAGAATGCATCGAACATTTTTCTTGAAACTTTGTAGGATTGTTGGGTATGATGGAAGAAAGCTCCCTATGGTTTTATTTTGTCGTCGGATTTTTGGTTCCAGAGTTATGGGACTTTGATTATTTCAAAAAAGCTTGAAATTGCAATTTTTGTCCACATTTCGTACTCTAACTAGAGAACACTTTTATCATTTTTCTTGAAACTTTGCAGGATTGTTGGGTATGATGAGAGGAAGCTCCTTATCTTTTTATTTTGTCAATGGATTTTTTGTTTCAGAGTTATGGGACTTTGATTATTTAAAAAAAAGCATGAAATACCATTTACGTCCACACGTCATATTCTAGCTAGAGAACGCTTAATTCTTTTTTCTTGAAACTTTGCAAGATTGTTGGATATGACGGAAGAAAGTTCCCAATTTTTTTTATTTTGTGGAAGGATTTTTTGTTCCAGAGTTATAGTACTTTGATTATTTCAAAAAAGTATGAAATTGCAATTTCTGTCTACACATTGATATTCTTTTATTTTAAGACACCATTACCCCTAAACCAATATACATTTTTGACTGTTTAACATCAGATGAAATAATTGATACATATCAGAAGTCCCTTGTCATGTTTGTTCATATGGAGTTTTTAATTTCAAGAATCATTTTATCAATTTGCTTTAAAGTGGGGACGGGCGTATTATGCGCTCTTGGCGCAGCTGTTTATTATATGATGCCATGATGATGCAGCCCTTTGAATTTAAAAGTCACTGTTATCAGTTCCCTGTATGGTATATTTTACTTAAAATGAAATCAATGAAAAGTCCACTTTTTATAAGATCACTTAGCTACTCTTAGAATGTGGCCTTTAAAAAGTAGACTCTATCTGCAAGGGGACAGCCATATGATTTTCAGGGGGGTAGGGTGCTTGGGTGATATTATGAATAGATAATTTAATCTTGGTGCCAGTGAAAATAAATATTCGAATCCTACTTTTTATAAAAATAAATAATTTAATTTTGATTTTAAGAAAGACAGTTTGTGGCAAATACAAATAAATAATTTGATATGATATTTGATAAAAATAAATAATTCGTTTGAGATGGGCTTGAAAATAAATAATTAAGAAATGAAGATCGTTGAAGAAAAATTTTTAATGACAGATGGAAAATAAATGCAATGTGAGAGGGCAAAAGCTAATAGGCAGATGAAGTAAAGAGCTGTCATTTATCCTTAAAAAATATTTTACAATTATGTGTTTTGAATTGATCTATGTTTTAATTGTACACCAGGGCTTTCGCAACTTCTTTCTTAATTTTTAATTTTGGTTGTGTTCTCTCTTATAGAGAAATTTGAATAACATTTCATGGTTTTCAAATGTGTTGACAGTTGCTGAATTACTGTTTCACAACTCAGCATTACTATTTACATGCTTTGATACTTGATAGGACTGAAGACATTTATTTTACAAGTGAGACATTTTTGGTTATTTTTCATTATGTCCACCTTGAAAATTAGGACATCAACATGACAGACTTGTATGGCAGATACTGTCACGCTCTTTTTGATTACCTGATTAAACTCCACTTTCATCTATTCTTAGATATTTCTTTAGCTGTATTGCCATTTTGCAGGATTAAGAAGACAACCATGTGATATTTTAGTGTTATGTAGCTTGTTAGTGGAGCCAGAGATATAAAATCAGATTTACCTCAGGAGATCCTTAAATACAAATGGCATTATTATACCCCTTGTCTATCTGTCTCTCTCTCTCTCTCTCTCAGTCTGTCCATTCATCCTCTTTTATATCCAGAGCAGAACTTTTGTACTGTAGCACCTAGGATTATGAACTTTGTAATATGTAGATGCATCATGGGAAGGCAATGTGTATCATACCAAATTCAGGTCATAGTGCCCTAGATAGTAAGACCATGTCCATTTTGTGTCCAAAGAGGAATTTTCGTACCATATCCTCTAGGATTATCAAACTTGGTATGTTGATGCATCATGTGAAGTTGATGTGTCACTTACGATCACTTACCAAGTGAATTCACTGTGACCTTGAATTTAAAGATAGAAAAAAAACATGTGCACATTATGTTCTAAGTAGAACTTTTGTAGCATATAGCATATAGTGCCTAGGATTATCAAACTTGGTATGTAGATTCATCATGTGGTGTTTAATGTAGGTCACTGTGACCTTTACTTTGACCTCTACTAGTAAACCCCATGTTCATTTTGTGTCTAGAGCTTGGTTAAATCATCCATGTCAACACATCATTTATTTAATATTAAGTAATAGATAGGACCTGATGGGAATAAAACCTACAACTTTATTCCTTATAGGCTTTATTTCTGTTAGATTTACTTACCAATAACCATGTTGCTGAGGGTCAAAATTTCAAAATGACATGCCTTGATACTCAAATGCAGATGGGAGGGGGTATTAGTCTGGATATTTTGTAACAGTATGTTTTATATGTTATCACTCTAGAAATATGCAGAGAATATGTACATACATTTATAGACAAAATATTTTTTTAACATTGAATAATCTTTTGCTTTGTATATAGATATATACCTAGCTTCTTAAAAGTAGTCACATCATTTCATATGCTTTAATATGTTATAATGCTAAAAACAGATTTTTTTTTAAAACTACATAGTATTTTGTGTTTTGCAGGAACAGGATTTGAATTACGCCTACCAAACACTAACAGAATTCAGACACCTGTAAAAGACGACAAACATAAATCAGGTTGATCAGTAATTACCACGTACACATATTTATTGATCATGCAATAGCAGTTGTATCCTGTTTTGTGTGTGTGTCAGCATAAAAGATTTTGATAGTAAAATATAGAAATGTAATTTTAACATGCATACTAAGAAATAATTTTTATTAATGTTGGTTTCATGCAGATTATATTTGTTATTGTACATGCTGGATTACATGTTGTTTCAAAACTTTAGAACTAATATCTTACATATCTGTAATGGTGTAAGTACTTTGTATACACATATAGTCTCTAACATTGTTTCCCCTTTTTTATTCATTCACAAAATATGTTGATACCATCATTTCAATGTGTATCATTGCACCATTCATTTAAAAGGCATATTAAGTGAAATTTTTAAAAGAAAAATGTCATATAACCTAAAGATTTTGTCATTTTTGTCATAAAAAATTAAAAAATATTGCCAAACAAAAATTCAGATTTTAATTTCATCAATATTAAGTCGCCCTATTTCCATAAATTGACATAAAACACTTACACCGGTGCATCATTGACTAAGGCCTTGAAAAAATAATTTATTGGTTCTCAGGCCTCCCTCATCTACTTGGAGGCTTGAAAAAAGCCTCCTATTGACTTTTTTTGCCATTTCAATAAAATAAAAATAGAAAAACACCTCCATCACTACTTTTTTAATGGTATTTGCAATGTAAAAAGCTGCCTAATCTATTTTTTGACAAATAAAAAGTTAAAAAAAAATCACCTCCCTCCCTCATCAGTTTCAATGAAAAATGGCCTTAGAACCAATTAATTTAATTTAATTTGAGTGGCCTAATCATTAACTTGGAACAAATCTATCTGTATGTTAGTTATGCTTTCAAAAACTGCATCAGGGATATTTGAACAAGAATTAGAGAAAGTTTTTAAAGTATATTTTCCTCATAATATTTAGGATACACACTTGAAGTTTATACTAATGTTACCCTGTTCATTGTTTTTAATCACTTGTTTTGGTATTCTGCACTTGTCTTTGTTTCGTTTTCTATACATAAATGTGTCCTCAATTATTATAAAAGTAATTTAGTTGAATTTATCGACATTTAATAATTCAGAATGACTTTAACAGCATTCTTTTAGTAAGTACCTAGGTTTAATTGGATATACTAGATGGATGCCCAGTTTTAGACCATCAACCTATGTACAAAGATTAACTGCCTCTTAGGAACTTCTTGTTAATGGGAAATCATGAAATAGAAGGGTCACATTGGAAAAACATATATTATGTTAAACAGGTACTTTTAACAAATGCAACAACTTGTTGTCCAACAAATCAAAATAACAGACATACTTATATAAATGCAAATTCAATCAGTTTGGCTTGTCTTGTGTTCATGCATAAGAAAATAAATAAATGGTGCTTCAAAACTTCAGTGCAGTGAAATTGAAAATATTTGTAATGTTTTGATAATTAGTTTCATACAGAACAAAGAATAGGATGCTTAATATACCATCTAGGCTTGCTTTCAGTAAGATTTTTGAGATAAGATGCAATTTGCATAAACTTGTAATTTTCAGAGTCAGATCAACAAATTTGCATTTTACACAATATCTATAAACATTTGCAGGGTAAATTAAGCCTCAGTGATACTAAGTAAGACCATGGAGCACATCAAAACTCTATTGAAATGATTTATTGCTGAAATAAAGAGTTCCACTGCATGTATATTTAAATATAAATGTTTTACGTGGCGAGACAAGTGTGTCAAGAAGTACATTTTGTATTTTTAAAGAATACATGAAAATATAAGCCTTATGTGTTTGACCAAGCAAGTTCAACTGCCACTCCCTTAAAATATATTTTCCTGTGAAAAAGTTATGATATATTGATTTAAAAAAATATTATGATTTATATATATATTTGATTATAGCATTTTGTTCATGTGCAATAGCTGTTATAACCAAGTCTTATATTATAATGGATAGTGAATGTACTCCCAATGTTTTTGTTTTATGTAATGAGGTTGTCAGAATCATATGCTAGTTTGTAACTGGCTTAAGTTCCTGATACATAAAAAAAAGATCTGACTTGTTACAAACGTTGATAGCAGATTATTTAAATGGTATCCATTTCTCCATTGAAATTGTATATAACAATGGCTAAGTGTTATTTCACTAGAAGTGGTTCAATTTTATGAAAAAAACAACAAAGATTTTTCAAACAAATAATATTTGAATTTATTAAATGAAGAGTTTACTTAATACATTAAACAGACAGAATTGTATTGTATTGTATGTTGTTCATACTTATTTCTAATGTCAAGGAGGAAAATTTGTAATTTCATACATATACACTGACTTTGTTCTGGGCATGACACAAAATTTGAAGCAGCCACATTATTATTCTATTGTCCTGCACCAGGTCACTTTTCCCCAACCTTCATGCATCCATGTCCAAGCAATTTTTGGGTGGGTGTGTGGGAACTCTAGATGGGTATCCAAGATTTTTTTTAGATTTGTTAATTGACAATTGTTTTAAATTAATGGCATATCTGCTTCTAAAAAGAGGAGTCCTAATGGGATTTCAGTCAATTGTTTAAAACAATTTTTATACGACCGCAAAAAAATTTTTGAGGTCGTAAAATGGTATGGTGCTGTTGTCGTCGTCGGGGTCGTCGTTGTCATCTGTAGACACTTTTCTTTTTTGTCAATAACTAGTTCCAGTTAATCAATCCTTATGAAATTTTAACACAATGATAGTTAGCACAAAAGGAAGGCTTGGATAATTTTTGGTCATTGTGGCCCCACCCGTTTTTAAAAAAAGGGGTAAATTAGGTGTTTTCACTATGTGGCTGTAGAATCTTTATTATTTATCGGATTTTGATGAGGTTTCTTTCAGTGTGTTCCTTAGGAAATTTCCAATCTGCAGTATGCCAACGGACTTCCCATTGCATGTACCGTTCACGAGATAAATGGGGCCCAAAAGGGATGAATTTCAAAAATTATATTTTTTTATTTTTAGTCCGATTTTGATGCAGTTTTTTGCAGTGGATTCCATTTGAAAAAATTAATAAGCACTGCATCTACAGATTTTTTGATAACTTGTTTCCTTTCCAAGATATATGGACCCTACGGGGCCAAAATTGGAAATATGCTGATTACCTGAAATTTTTATTTTTCATCGGATTTCAATGGATTTTTTTTTCTTTGGATTCCTCTAGTTATAAGCTTTCAGTGGAAGCCAACGGATTTGGGATACCTCTTTCCAATTCCAAGCTATAAAGTATCAAAGGGGCCCAAATTGCAATTTTTAGAAATATGTAAAATCTTTTATTTTTTTTCTCTACTTTGTGTCCAGGAAATTAATGTGTCAATGTCCTGATTGTGTCCAGCAAATTACTGTGTCCACATTCATTTTAATTAACACTTGTTCAAATTTCAGTGGTCAACATGCTGCGTATTATGCTGTGCTTGGCGTAGCCCTTTATTGTTAAAATTTCCTCAGTTCTTCAAAGTATAGAAACATTGTTTTGAAAAACTCACTTGACACCCTCTGGACCTGCCAATGATATGCCAACCTATCAGTTCCACTTTTACTTGTGTTTCCCCTAATTTAAAAATAACCTGCAAGAAACAGATGATTCATGGCAAAAGTTTTGAAAGTAATCTGTACAAATTATTTCATATTTACAGTTCTTTTGATGCCCAGATTAAACATTTTCAGCTGCAATGAATTCCTTCATAATAGATTTTATCTGGTTAGACACACTATGGTCATTTTTTAAAACATAATCCTCTATAAAGAAGTTGCCAAGTTTGAAGTCCCTTTGCTGTTTGTTTATAGTTCAAAATTTCCTGTGAATTGCAAATCATCCCAGAACTTTGTCACTCATTCTAAATGTCTTTTAATTTAGAGCACAGGTAAATTACATGTATATTACCAAATGATACTTGCATTGTTCTTATTTGTGAAGGGTAAAATGTAATAGGGCTGATATTTGTCATCTACATACTAAATAGTTCATCAAATCCATGTAATACCACACATTTGATATTAATTAACATTATATGTTCAGAAAATAGTCAGTTTATTTATGTGCAATATTTGTTTATAATATTTTCTACTCAAGCTTTTCTTTTTTATGAGTCTTTTTATATGACTGCAAAATTTTGTTGTCGTTTTTATACCCCGCCACACAAAGTGGCAAGGTATTATATGATACCCTCAGTCGTGTGTCCGTCCCCCAAAGGTTTCCGACTGATAACTTGTGAACGAAATTACATAAGATCTTCAAACTTGGTATGCGACTTGTTTACCACAAAACTCAGGTCAAGTTCGATTTGGGGTTCAGAGTTCCAAGGGGTTCTGGAGTTATGCCCCTTTTAACTTTGAAATTTTTCAAATTTTAGGGTTTCCCACTAATAACTTGTGAATGAAATAATATATTGTCTTCAAACTTGGTATGTAACTTGTTAATAACAAAACACAAGCCAAGTTCGAATTTGGGTTCAGAGGTCCAAGGGGTTCTGGAGTTATGCCCCTTGATACTTTGAAATTTTGTGAATTTTTGGGTTTCCGACTCATAACTTGTGAATGAAATAATATATTGCCTTCAAACTTGGTATGTAACTTGTGTACCACAAAACTCAGACCAAGTTCGATTTTTTGGTTCAGAGGTTCAAGGGGTTCTGGAGTTATACCCCTTGAAACTTTGAAATTTCGCAAATTATAGGGTTTCCTACTGATAACTTGTGAATGAAATGACATACTGTACTCTAATTTGGTATGTAAGTTGTTTGCCATAAAACACAGGCCAAGTATAATTTGGGGTTCGGAAGTACACAGGGATCTAGAGTTATGCCTCTTTAAACTTTGAAATTTTGTGAAACGTGCAGGGTATCATGTAATGCACCATTACTATTTTTTGGTATAGCACAGGCATTAGTGTTGGCTTGTGTTGACAGCACAACTTTGACTCTAGTGGAATGATCATGATAAAATTCCAGTATGATGTTCCATATTATAAGCTGCCATTTCAAAATTAGCTTCGTTTCAGAAGAAGGGCCAAAAGGGGTTAATTTGGTGTTTTCACATAATATAATTGAGATCCCTACCCCTAAATTGTATAATGAATTCTGGAAGTCAAGGAGTAATTCTGTAGTTCTTATTCTTGTTTTCCTTCTAAACAGGATATAAACAAGTAGAATTATGTCTTACCTCTACTATCAGGTTTGATCAGATTAGCTTTTCAGTGAAGCATTTATAAATCAGTTTGCTTTGAAGTAGTGGGCTCATGGATTAGCTTTTTATTGGCATTGTGTATCTGGAGTTTGCCAGCAGATATAACATCTGTACTATGTCCTCGGTCAATACACTCCAGTCATGTCTATATATAAAAGTGATAACAAAAGTCTGAAGCAATTAGAGGAAGAGACCAGTAAGGAATATCTGTAAGCCATAAATTTAAGTGTTAACCTCATCACCAGGGTATATTTGTATAATAAATAAAATATTTACTCGTAGATAATTTGTGAATGAAATGTGAAATAAAATACAGGTTGACACAAATGCAAAGAAACACTGTAAAAAGTGTATTTAAGGGCATATCCAACAGTTTCATGTTATATTGTCAATATCACAACCTTTAGATGCAGTCGATCTTCGATGGCTCGAACACTTAAGGGACGGATGGAAATAGTTCTAGGCAAAGGGGTGTTCGAGATATCGAGGTCAATCTTTGTTAAAACTTAAACATAGGGACCACAAAAAGGGTTCGAGGCATCCATGGTGTTCGAGTTATTGCAGTTGGAGCCATCGAAGTTCTACTGCATGTTGTAAAACAAATACTGAGGATTCCAAAAATGTTAAGAAAATATTGGGTTACCGATCTTGTTTCCATGGAAATTATGGTTAAACATTGACCATTTTTGCATCTATCCAAGAAATATTAAGTTCTAGCTTAAAAATAATGAAGAAATGATTTTCAATGTAATCGCTACCAAAAGCAAAGTCAAGGTTTTAAACATTTACTGAAAAATTAATTTGACATGATAAAGTATGTTCTAGTTCTCTATTCACTGCATATGTAGCACTATTAAAGTAAAAGTGGCATTAAGGTAGATGGGTAGTCCAAAAATTTTTTCCATAGATTTTCTTTGTTTTCTCAGGAAAGTTCCCGGCACCTGAATCGGTTTTCAGGGTCTTCGGCTACAGAGCTGCCGGGCGCGTCCCCAGGTGGTGGATAGGGGAATGCCCTGTCTATGCGGGGTAGTCAGGTCATAATACGGAAAGCCTGACCGCGAACCATTGTAGCCAAACTGTGTCGAGAAACGCCACGCTCCATGCAGTATAAAGACCCCTTCTATATTTCTCTAAAGAGAGTAGACGCACTGGGTGTCGTATGGAAGGCTAAATTTCCTGCCCCTACCCATTTCTCCAATTTTCCAGTGGCAGTCAAAAGTCGTTGCCCAGGTTGTCCCTTCCACCTTTATTTCTTTCTTCTGATACTTTCAATTTTTGAATTGATTAACTTGTTCTCGTCCTGATATAGCTGAAATATTGCTCATTGGACGTTAAACTCTAACTAATCAATCAATCAATCTCAGGAAAGTTTCCTTATTATATTAGCATTGAAATAAAAAAATAAAAAAGGGGGGTCACCGTGCTTGTTTTTAAAATAACTGATATCAAAATAATCAAATATTTCTAATGAATATATAGGGAAAAACAGGTATATTGTTGATTTCTTTAAAACTATTCCATAGATTTTTTTCTACTTTATTCATGTGTNNAGCCCTTTGAACATACTTTCAAAAAATATAAAGAAAAATGGGGGTCACCGACTTTGTTTTCCATAAAATTTATAAAATGTGAATTTTCATAGTGATATCTATGTAAAATATTTTTATCAGATTATCTCCCTTTTTCAAATATCTTGTTCCAACTTATTTAATTATCAAGTTACTATGCCTCGTCTTATTAGATAAAGACATGTAAATCCAACTCCATGTAGGTCCTTTGCATCTTGAATTATGAATATAATATTGATTGATTTATTACAAATAAAAATATTTGCATATTTAAAAAGCAGATAATACCACAACAACATAAATAACGAATTCAAAATGGCGGAAGACTAATGTTCCATTCCAAATTCAAATTTACAATATTTTAAAAGCTTCTCATATTGTTGATTTAATGAAATTTTGATATTGTGTACTTCTATAGTACTCAAAATTTTCAAAAACAGTCTAGGTCACTTAGTCCGTTTCTGAGATAATCATTAAAATGTGCAACTTTAAATAAATCTCCCATGGGCTACCTCTAAAGAGTTCGTCAAACTTGAAGATGCAAATGACCTTTCTTCGAAAACAGTGGTGACGTTACATTTTTTCAACGTCCTATTCCCAGAAAACATTGCTTTCTTTTGCATTTTGTATTATCTCCCCTGAAACTATTGGATATGCCCTTAAATGTCAAACATCAGTAACATTAACCTTAAGACATGCCTTTATTAAGTATGACCTTTGGATACCCATTGATAGCAATTTTCTTTATTTTTACATATCTGATGCATATATTCAAAGGTTGTGATTGTATGTCCGTGCTAGATATTATTTCTCACCATGATATTTTGTTAATTTGCTGCATACACTGTCAGATTTTATTTACCAAAATAAAAGCGATACACCGGGTTGTTATCATTAAGTGGCATATTTTTCAAAACATGTTATATAGAATACCAAGACAGGTCATGTGTAGATCAGATATAAGAATTTTAGAACTAGTGTGTTTACTATGGCATAATCATAGCATTTGTACAGCTTATATGTAATATTGTTATATATCTTTAGGTTGTATCATTATCATTGTTTATTTTTATGCAGAGTTTAATAATTATATCAGATTTATTGTATATTTTTTGTTAATTGATTTTTTTTTTTGCATTTAACAATGGTTTGTGTTCATGAATTTGTTGCTTATTTATATTTTCTAACAGAGTTTAACAGACTGACAATAATATCTATTTCCATGTTAACTATAGATTCTGATCTTGATTTTAATAACATGAGTTAGATTTGTTTTACTATCCCCCCCCCTTTAAGTTATATGTATTTTGATATTTGGGCTTGCAAATGTTTGATATTAACAAACCCTTTAGAGACATAAAAGTGTCATAAAGTCCATCTTCAGTACTAAAATCAAATTTGATACCATTGCTTTGTTGTTGTTGTCTAATAATAACATTAAATGTACTGTCAGATTTTTAGGAAAGGTTTTGGTTACTATATGTTGAGGATAGCTTTGTTTCATACAGATGGTATGGAATTTTTTTGAACATCAAAGTAGAAAAAGAAACTAGGGGAACCGAGTGAGGCTTTCTCTTCTCAAGCCAGAATATCTCAATATACCAATGAAAATAAATGCATTTGAACATCCTTTACAACAAAACTCCTATAATTCCTTTGTTAAATATGCACATTTGAATTGCACATATTACTGAAATTGGTGTTAAACAACAATTAATCAATCATATTTGAATTCATGTAATAATTTTGCAAAATTTATTTTTGTTTCACAATTTTTCAACAATTTATTAGATTATTTGACATGTATAAGATTTTTATCTCCCTTTTCTTGAATGAAATGGAAACTGTTAACTATACTTTGAAGACTACTTATCTGCATAAATAATGTTCAGCATGTTTAAGTGGTGGCTCTATACCAAAAGAACTGTACAAGATTTTCCATTTAATTGTATGTTGGAGGTTTGTGAGGAAATTTAATAATTGAAAATGTCCCAATGGTAGAATGTGCCTATTATGGATATGCAAAGTTCTCTAAAAATAGTTGTTGGATGTTATGATATTTGAAAGACCACTCTTACCCTAGAATATTCATTTTATTGTCAAGTTCTAATATTCTATTCAAAATGGCAACAACACTAAATTTTAGTTTAACATTAGACTGTATGAGAAAAAAAAAGCTGCATTGGGAAAAACATTTGTAAATCCAACCATTATTCATATTCATTTTTTTCTGGAAACTTTCAATATCTAAATTTAACAAAACTAAGGAGTATCTCCCTCTTGCATAGCTCTGTCCTTAGCTGATTTTGGCTTTTCTTTTGACATCTTATTGGTGATTTGTTCTCTATATTTTGGTATATATATTTCCAATATCTTGATTTTATCTGCACTGAAGAGACATAAGTTGTCCAAATGCACATATGCAGAATCCAAATTAATAGCAACGTAGGTATTGTTATATCATATATGGGGAAAAATACAACAGTTCAATTCTCTACACAATGTCTTATTTTAGTAGGGGTCAGAAATCCACCTTGGCCACTGCATTTACATTACTCCTGATAGGAACATTCAAATTGTTTCATTTATGGAACAATAATGGAGTGAGCAAAACAGGCTCAGGTGTGCCTCTGGTTTATCAATACAGTGTAATTAATAGGGAGTACATGTAATAGGAATTTCTGCAATATATTGTTTTACCCCTGTCTGTCCATCCGTCTTCCTTCCGTCCGTCCGAGGGGGGGTACATGGTTTGTTCGTGCAACTCCTCCTACAGTTTTTATGCTAGAAAGTTTTTATATTGCAGATCTTTTGTACCTATATTGAAGATGTGCATGTGGTAAGGATTTTGATTTTGGTTAATTTTTGTCACAATTATACATTGTTGAATTTCGTCATATTTTGGTGATTTAGTAATAGGGGGTACATAGTTTGTCCACGCAACTCCTCCTACAGTTTTTATGCTAGGGAGTTTTTATTTTGCAGATAATTTGTACTTGTATTGAAAATGTGCATATGGAAAGGATTTTGACTTTGATTTATTTTTGGAAAAAATACACATTGTTGAACTTAGTCATTTATTGGGTGAATTATTAATAGAGGGTACACAGATTGTCCGCACAACTCCTCCTAGAGTTTTGATGCTAGGAAGCTTTTATTTTGCAATTAATTTGTACCTATATTGAAGATGTGCATGTTTAAGTTTTAATTTTTGGTGATTTAGTAATAAGGGTACATAGTTAATCTGTGCAACCTAGAATAACATGTTTAGTGGGGGCATCATATGTGTCTTACAGACACAAATATTACTAAAAAATCCCAATTTGATTCAACCTTACACGGGGGCATGTCATCCTCTAGTTTTTTTTTTTAAATTAGCTTTTCATTTTTCATGTCCTTGTTTTTCCTTATAAAAAAATTGTATGTCATTATTGTATGCTTCAAGGACAGACAAAATCAATTTTACTGGTCAGACCAAGGTGAAGATTGACATGAAGGGTTGCATAATCTCTCAGTTTTGTTCTTTTTAATATATGTATCTTGGAGCAAATTTGTTAAAAAAATGTTAAATTTATGAATTCAATAGTTGAATACTAATTCATTTAAATTGCATATTTGTTAACATTTTCAGTGATAGCAAAAATATATATGTGAAATTACCAATGTTTGTAATTCATGTATTAAAAAGTAAATAATAAAGAAAAATATGCATTTTTTTTTCTAATTTTTGTTCCTCCTACAAAGAAAAATCATGATCCCAAGCTTTGCAGTCACATTAGGCCATTCAAAAAAAAGTTTGTTTCTCAAGCTTCCCCCAAATCTGCCAAAAAGCTGCCAAATCAAACTTCATTGTTTGAATTTTCCAAAATGTTTTTTTTTAATTCTCTAGAAGTAACCAATGGTAAACACTCAAAATCTTACTAAAAACTTATATGTTAAAAAATGGATAACAGGAAACACATACAATGGCTGAAAATTATGATTACATGCAACAATATGCAAGGGAACTACATAAGAAAAACATGTATAAGACAAAAGACAAATGTGAACAACGATAGGAACTCGGGACAGCCGGACTTGGTACCGGCACTAGCATGTATGTTAAGCTTTCTTCGTATTAAACTCACATGTATGAATTCTTTGTCCACCAGAGCTTTTTTAAGAAAGTCTTTTTTTCGTTTCTTTTCTAATTTATGCAAATGAGATTATGCTAAATGTAGTTCAAGAATTAGGATTTATGGGTGGATAGCATCGGAGGAAAATTGGGATGGGACATGTGGAGAGCAACAACCCAACCCACTTAAAAATATTGTTTTTTTTTTTTTGGCACAAGTCCTCTCTGAGAACCCGAAGTGGTGCCAAACCTGCTTTTCTTTGCTCCAATAGCTAAGCCTGTAACACCACTTCTTGTTCTGAATCTTTGATTTAAATAGTGTAAGAATGGTGAATGGCAAAAAATATATTGGAAGCTCGTAGTGTCAAAATTACTGAAATTCCTTATTTTCCATTGAATTCAAGTGCAGTTTCTTTCTTTTGGTAACTGTTCCTAAAATTGTGATGTGTCTATAATCCACGATTATTTTTGTACACCATTCAACAGAATATCTGGTATTTTCATCTTCTTTTACCAAGTGAAATTATCTTTGAAGTTGCCAACCCTCCTTTAAAGTTGAAGATATTTTGGATTTTCTGTTTCTGGAGCTCTTGTAATGACTGTAATTAGTTCAAAATTGGCCTAAAACTTTCTACACATATATACAGTAGACATTTGCTATAAAGCTACAGAACACACACAAAAAGTTTGCAATTGAGATGTATGGAGGACCATGGTGCACATCAATACAGTCTTAGGTAGCAGAGTGGATATATATATATGTCACTTGTGGATAGTGTTAAAAAAGAGCTGTCGCCGAATGGCGGCCAAATATACCCCCGCTCATTGAACCCTGATCAATATGGTAAGTGTAAATTTAAGTTGGTGTGAACACAATACAGGTGTGGACATAGTACAAGTGTGGACATAATACAAGTATGGACATAATCTTCAAGAAAGAACTTTTCACAAGGGTTCCATTGAAATTAATCTATGGAAATCAGACAAATATAAAATTCATATTTGACATTTTACACAAAATTCATAAGCATTAGACAAATTTTGAGAACAACTTTTCAAGAGGATTACAATGAAAAAAGTGTGTCTCGCAAAGAGTTTGATTTCACAATATCTATGCTTTAAATCAATTCTTTGAAAAAAAAGATCATTGCAGAAGGAATCAACGAAAATCACAGTCAAATCACAACAAAAATCACAGTCAAATCACCTTCTCTTCCTGGTTTTGTAAAATAATTACATTCCTGCTTACACATCTCCATATAGTATCCTTCCTTTGTCTAAAGTTTCATTAAAATCCTTCAAGTGGTTTTAGAGGAGTTGCGCTTACGAGGATACCAATACATAGGGAATCAACTTAAAGTCATAGTCGAATTATCTCCCCTTCCTGGTTTCGAATCAACTAAAAGTCATAGTCGAATTATCTCCCCTTCTTGGTTTCGGACAATAATTATATTCCTTCATGCACATCTCCATAAATGTTCTTCCTTTTTGTAAAGTTTCATCAAAATCCTTCCAGTGGTTTAAGAGGGGTTGAGCTTACGAGGTAAGCCATACATATGGAATAAATGAAAATTCAAAGTCCAATTATCTCCTCTTCCTGCTTTCCGACAATAATTATATTCCTTTATGCACATCTAAATGTAGTGTTCTTCCTTTGTGTAAATTTTCATCAAAATCCTTTCAGTGGTTTAAGAGGAGATGCGTTTACGAGGTAACCCATACATAGGAAATCAATGAAAAGTCAAAGTAGATTTATCTCCCCTTCCTGGTTTCCGACAATAATTATCTTCCATCATGCACATCTCCATATAGTGTCTTTCCTTTGTGTAAAGTTTCATTAAAATCCTTCAAGTGATTTCAGAGGAGTTGCACTTACGAGGTAACCCATACATAGGGAATCAACAAAAAGTCAAAGTAGAATTATCTCCCCTTCCTAATTTCGGACAATAATTATATTCCTTTATGCATATCTTTATATAGTGTCCTTCCTTTGTGTAAAGTTTCA
>MJUU01028672.1:229850-249673 GCA_002080025.1 Modiolus philippinarum
AAAAACAAAAATTAAAGAAAAACAAAATGCATGGTGCACATCTTCAACATATACTGAAGCATTCCTGCAAGTTTGGTTGAAAAGTGCCAAGCGGTTTAGGAGGAGTTGCGGATAATGGAGACGTACCCTCAAGACTCCAGTAAGCTAAAATGGCCAATTCCAAAAACAGCGTAAAATCTGTAAAAAACAAAATTAAAGAAAAACAAAATACATGATGCACATCTTCAACATCTACTGAAGCATCCCTGCAAGTTTGGTTGAAAAGTGCCAAACCGTTTAGGAGGAGTTGCGGATAATGGAGACGTACCTTCAAGACTCCAGTAAGCTAAAATGGCAAAGTCCAAAAACAGCGTAAAATCTGGAAAAAACAAAAATTAAAGAAAAACAAAATGCATGGTGCACATCTTCAACATATACTGAAGCATTCCTGCAAGTTTGGTTGAAAAATGTCAAGCGGTTTAGGAGGAGATGCGGATAATGCTTAAATTTTTCTGAGCCATACAGACAGACAGATGGACCCAAGACGACGGATAGTGATCCCTATGTGTCGATCCTGCACTAGGTGCAGGCGACACAATAAAAGAAAATGTGTCCATGGGACACGGATGCCCCAGCCATACAGATATCGGCAAACAGGAAGTAGATGAGTGACAGACCTGAAAAGGGGAGACACGGTACAACTCATCATACCAAAGCTTCATACCACATATCAAATCATTCCTGCAAGGGTAAAACTTAATGCCCCCGTCGCCTAACAGCGGGGGCATAAAAAATATTTGAAAGAACAGTGATTTGTTGACAGATATATCATGCCTTTCTCTCGTGACACCATATGACAATCAAAATTCAAAGACTGCAAATATTGGAAGACTAAAATTACTACAACGACCATTGAAAGCCTTGTTGGCAGTGGTTTTAATTTCAACCAGCCCAACCAGCTGATTAAAAAAATGGAAGAACAGCAAATTGATCAATTGTTGACATAATATTCCTTCCTTCTAAGTTATACTTTTTCATGACAACACAAGATTTTTAAATGTTAATCAGAGATAATTCTGCCTTTAACACAATGTGAGAAAGGGCAGACAGGTAAATATTTTGTCCATGTTCTCAATTTGCTGTCCATATTAAGAACATAGAGAAATTCCAGGTTAGGCAAAATCTATCCATGATGGCAACACAGATTTTGTATTTTCTATGTTGGCTTTATAGTATGTTGTCATGTATAAGAGATTCTAATGTAGTTTGTCGTTAATCCTGTTATCTGATTGGTTAATGTTATAATTTTCAAGGTATTGATTTCATGGTTGACATTCCTGAAATTGACACGATTCCTACGCGTTTGTTTATGAAATAAAATGGAGGCAATACACATCGCTTCAATTTCTGTGTTTGATTGTAAACGTCGGCCCGTTGTGACATATGTTGTAAGCAGCAACAAAATCTCACACGGCGTCGAGTAAAATAACAAGTGTCTTAATTAGGGATGGCAATTTCACAGATATACACAGGGATGACGCTACTATATAATTTAGGGCCGCCCGGCGGCCCCATTCCCCTCTTGGCGGCCCCATTCCCCAAACAAGAAAATTCCCAATTGCGGCAAGGATGTTTACAAAATCCGTCTCCGGTGAATCTTTCATTCCGATCCGTGTCACCTTTTGTCAGAACCGGAAATTACTCAAAACATCACAGTAACGTCCAGAAGTAACTAAATAATGCAATTTACGCTATTTACGACCACCCTGAAGATGAACAAAATGTCTGAGATTGCAAATGTCCATAAGGGAACATCTTGAAATTCAGAATGCGTAAAGTGAATTGAAATCGTGTTGTTATCGTTCATTGTCGTGTCTAAAATTCGAGACTTTCATCCATTACATGGTAACATGCAAATGCCCTCATTGCCAAAGATATAGTTTGCATTGAAATAAATATTGAATAGTTATGACTTGAAATCAGACTTTCTGAAACTGGGACTTTTAACTGGATGAGAATTTGGAACTGCACTTCATATGGGGTGCTCTCATTTCTACTAGTTAAAACGAAATGTGGAAATGACCTGCTGTCTGATTAATGAATGAATGCATAGAAATTTCATGGAATGAGGTATATTTATCACTAAGTTGGGTATGAAGGATTTGATTTTGGTGATAATATTGAAATGTGTGTCATCTTTATTTGTAGACAACCAAAGAATTTCTGACAGAATGTTGATTTGCTTTCATATAGGAAAAGAGCAGTACTTCTTTCATTGATGATCTGCTTGATAAAATTCAAATCTGGTGTAATTTGAAAAACTATATAAAATATAGTCTTAATTTTTGAAAAAATGTATAAAATATAGTCTTAATGGCTTTGGTGTAATGATACTTTTCATTCTTCAAACTCTTGTTGTGTGTACTTGCACATATTCTTGGTTTATACAAACGTATGTTGCAGTATTTGATATATTTTCATTTTTCACAAATTCAGTTGTCGTGATGCGAAATTCCCAATTTGTTGGACGAGGGACCCATTTGAAAAGAGCTAAAATCATCCCTGATACTGTAACTGGTTATTCGGAAAACCTTTCAACCGATTAACCGGCTAACCGGTGTTAAGGAAATTTTGAATGTTTTCCAGATAATTAAATTCGTTTCTCTGTTTCGTGAAGTACATAGAGATAGGGATAGGGAAACTAAAAAAAATGTATAAGCTAGCCATTAGATACTTTCCAGTCGTCATCTCAGGAAAATGCTCCTGTGATATTCCACCTTTTTCTTGGTTTATATAAAATTGTTTAACCATTTTAATACATAAATATTTTTTTCTTTCGTTTTTCAAACTGTATAAATTGGGCTATTTAGTGGAATAACAAATTTTCTTGATGTAAATTATAGTTTACTTTATTATGTGAAGAGACTATCCAGCCCCTCATAAAGTGCTCAACCCACAGGACATTATTATTGTTTGTATTATTATACGTAATACATGTTCATAAATTTAATAATTATACTATTACATATTCTGTTATGACAGTACATTATAATTCAACATCTTGTTAATTCATGTAAACTCTATAATTTCTATAGGTAGATAATTAGCAAATTAAGTTAGCTTTAATTTTTTTTTTTTAAGCTTTTTAAATTTCAGTTGAAGACACTATGATAGGACTGAAAATTTAAAAGTAATTATCTAATTATCTGTTATGTAAACAACTTGTCAATCAATTGGTCGTTAAGGTAATAGGTACGTAAATAGCTAAGTTTCCGGATTTCGATGAAATTTTACATGTAAGTGCATCAAATGAAACTGAATTCCAAGGTGAAATAAAATCGGTTTTGCTATTCAATTTGCACGTTTATGAAAACTTATCCTACAATTTTTCTGCAAAAAGGGTATGCTTTAAACAATGAAATTCCCATTTTAATGGTGTAAATTTTATATAGGATCACCGAATTAATTTCGCCGGTATTAATAGTTTAACATAGAATAGACACGCCAAAAATGGAATTTTTCTATAAAATTTGCCGTCAAAATAGCAACGTCGTCGATAAAAGTTATGATTTTAGGCGTGATTTGAAACCACGAAAACAAACTCGGTGACTCCATAAAAAAATTATATCAATAAAACAGAAATTTCTTTGGCAATATAATATCAATTTTTCAGAAAAATTGTAGGATATTGCTTGAAACGAGGATAATTTAAAGTGAAAATTAAAATTATTTTACGTTCATTCTAAAGCAAATTCATAACGTTCACCGGTAGAGCCGCTTATTTACGTACCTCTCACCTTAATATGTATCCAATCAATTAAATAAATAAAAATACTGCTGTGTGATTGTACACATAACAGTATACAACTGAAATAAATTTTGATGCGATAACTTGAATACTGATTTTGCTAACCGGTTACACCCTATTCGACCAATTAACCAAGTAACTGGCTACTCGTTGCCATCCCTAGTCTTAATACATAAATGAGATAGAGATATTTAAGAAGCAGATTTCGAGGAGCATCGTGCAGACGACAGCACCCATGCTAAACAATTCAAATGTTATCTCTAATACAAAAGATATTGCCTTAAAAAAAGCTTACCAGAAATCTCAATCGTTTCCAAGATGAAAATTGGCTGTGTGGCATGCGACAAATGTCCGGAGATAAACATATATAATTATAAATTAACCCACGAACATTTCCCAGACATTTAGCCCTTAAACCCCAGAATACGTAGTTCAAAATGATAGTTATATGTTAATATCCTTACAATGATCCATTTGATTTGGCAGTGCCTTTGTTTGGAATACCATTTCACACGAATCGTGAATCGTGTTGCCATCTCCGAGATTGAATGCACAAGTGATGGCTTATAAAATTTTTGACAAGTAACCAACTGTCTGTTCACTGTTCCTAAATACATTCAACAGAAAACAACTCATATGTCAATGTTACGCTACCATATTTCCAAATCCAGCAATCCTCAATAAATTACAAATATCCTTTCCATTGACTGACAGTTAGAAACCTCGTTTGTCAGCACCATATTGTCCTAGTAAAATGACATGAACTTTTGGTTTAAAAAAAAAAATCGTTCCTGCCAAATGATTTTTATTTGGATAAAATGAATTATTTTATATAACATAATAAAATCTTTGGTTTTATTTAAAATCCAGACAAAAATAAATGAGTTATTGTTTATCATATAATGGGACTATATTCCAGGAGGAGTTATATTGCATTTCGTCCTTCTGATGTTGATTCCGACAATAACTCATGAAATGAACATTGTAAATATAAGCAACTACATTAGAATGGAGATAACTATATTGTATTTGAAGATTTGGAGGCATCAATTGGAGATTTGATGGTCCCAAATATCCGTTTACTGGCTCCGCGTTATCTCCTAATTGACAGGTCCACTAGGTGACTACTTTTGGTTTGCTGATACTGTGCTTACCAATAACTCAAATTTATGTCAAACATTTCTTGGCTTGTTTCAATGTCAGAGAATGATTTGATATTTTCTCTTCAGCTAGATAATAAGAAGTTATACATGTCCGGTAAGCTCTTTTCAGGTCTTTCAGGCAATTTCTTGTTTATTTTGGTGTTTAACTGTACAAACAAATTTCCTAAAACATTTCTACTTGTTTGATTTATTGCTATTGGAATTTTTGTTCATGTTCATGAAGTAATAGCCATTTATTCAGTATGTAATAATTTCAGTTCTCTTTGAAAAAATTAAATGATGTTGCACTCTTTGCCAAGCCCTTCCTGACTTTGTTATTGTTCTCCTTCTCTATTCACAATTTTATTTTCAAGTAAAAAGTAATATCTAATAGATCCTTGTATAAACCACATGAATTATACAATGTAGCCATTCCAAGAAATTAAAAATGATGATATACTCAAACAACAAAAACAATTAGTAAATGATAAGTTATAATGAAAAATCCCTGAAACACATAATGTATTTAGTACCTCTATCCATTCTAATGCCATCATCAAATTTGGAAAATAATCTGTATCTCTGTGCCCAATATTTCTTCAATTCTGAATCATTCCCTATCTCCTCAGGTACTGGCATTTGTTTTCTTCTCCTTCTTTTCTTCTTTCCTTTCTTTTGTGATATTTCAACAGATTCTTCTAGTGTGTCACTAACAATATCATCCATCGTGTTGTCAAGGAAACCATATAAGTTAAGTTCCTCATTGACCTCATCAGCAGTGTATAAGTCACATGACCTCTGTGATGTTCCATTTAATGAACCCGATTCTCCTTTATTTGTGGTCCCCGTGTCAGAATTCAAACTGACACTCTTTGATGTCAATTCAGTTTTGTTAGCAATATCACATATTGAATTGTCTCCCCTTTCATCAATATCTGATTTTATTTTAATATTCTTGTTTTTATCATCTCTGGAATTATCTGAATCATCAGAATCACTGTCATCTAGCTGATTTAATTCCTTAAAATTACTAGGAAAATTGAAAACACATTGAGGATCAAGACTGTCTGAGGATTCAGTTTCTGTTAAAGCAGATTCAACAAAAGCTTTAGCTTTCCCCAATATTTTACTTGTTTCTGCCTGTAACACGTTTCCATCACTATCAAACTTTAAATGTGAATTTTTCCTCCCTAGGTTCACATATTGTGTAGATTTCCTTGCATTTGGATGTTTATAAGTCACTTTTCCCTCTTTAAATTTCATCTTCTTAGAGGGCCTATGATTATATACAAGAAAAACATTTAATTCATCAAGTCAAAGTACTTTTAAATATCTGTATTGTAATATATAATTCATCTAACCTGATCAATAGGTTAACATACTTTAGAACTATTGTCCTACAATCTATGAGGATGAGGGTATAACCCCACTACCCCCTTGAGTCCAGAGTATATCAAAAATTTGAGACGAAGTCCAAAGTCCATTTTTCATTTTTCATTTTTTTTTTTTTTGAAATTTGAAGTACAAGTCCAAACTGCAATGACTTTTGAGTCCGTGGAGTACATGGACTCAAGTGGTCAAGTCCAAAGTATGCTGAAAATAAGGCCCAAGTCCCGAGTCCAAAAAGGGGGGTTATACCCTCATCTATACAAATACCTGTTTAGTTTGTCTAACTACATGTATTTATACAGTTAACTTACAGCAAAAATGTCAGGAAAACTAGAGCTGTCGCCGAATGGCAACAAATCATGCCTCCGCTCATTGAACCCTGAATCAATAGGGAAAGTGCAAATTTAAGCGTGTGTTGACACAGTACAAGTATGGACACAATGATATGCCTCTCCTTTTTCCAAAATACATAAAAGGGAAATTCTGAGCCCGAAAATCAATTCTATGGGTGCTAGGTAATCTTCCTGTGAAGTTTCATCCATTTTGAGGCACTTTGAATTTTCCCGCCTTTTTCCAGTTTCCATAGCAACGGCAGCCATTTTGAAAATTCTGAGACCCAAAGGCATCCTTCTTGTAAAGTTTCATCAAATTTGAAGCACTTTGAATTTTCCCGCCTTTTTTCAGTTTCCATGGCAACTGTGGCCATTTTGAATATTCCAAAAAATATGTGTGTGCACATCTACTTATTGTAAGTTAGATTCCTTTGAAGTAGTTGGAATTTGTTTGCAAACCTTCTAAAAAAACATGAATAGTTGTGTTTTTCATTCATATGGACGGATGGACGGATGGACGAACGAACGAACGAACGAACGAACGAACAGACCGACAGACAGACAAGGGTAAAACAATATGCCCCCCGACTTTTCGTCACGGGGGCATAAAAAACATTTCTATCTAAACAGATGTATTTATGAAACACTACATATGCCCCCAGTGCCCCCTTTCCTGCAAGGGCAAGTTCTGACCTCTGTTACCAGGTTTCACCTGACCTTATTTATGTTCCTCTCCACTAGACTTATACACGTACCAAGTATGAAAAGTCTTTCTTACATAGTTCAAAAGTTAAAGCAAAGGTTAAAATTTCCAATGTCTTTCTTACATAGTTCAAAAGTTAAAGCAAGGGTTAAAATTTCCAATGCACAAACAGAAACACAGACAAGACCAACAGCAAACTGATAAAGTGCAAAATCTTTTAAATCTTTTAAATGGTAAATAAGGCAATGAAACTGTAAACCCATTGCTATGGTGATCCTTTATACATTATTTGTAGGGAGAGTATTTGCCAGTGTCATACCTCTGCATTCTCAAATCAAAATGTTTCTATGCTGTATAAATTTGAATGGAAATGCCAGATAACAACTATATAAACATTACAATAGCCACACTTTTTTCATTGGCAAAAAGGCAGAAATAGATTTCTTCAGCAATAAATACAATAATTTGAGGAATCAAAACAGTGAATTTTTTATTGCAACAGATTTCCACTTTATAACAGAGAAGACCACGCCTATATGTTGTATCATTTGTGACAAATATGAAATCATACAGCCATGTACCTGTTATCCCCTTCTAATAGAATAAATCATGCTCATCATTTAAGAAGAATATGAAAATATACAGTTATATACCTGTTATCCTCTTCTCCTAAAGAAAATCCAAGCTGTTTTAATTTGTCTTTATACCCCATCATCTCGTCATCTATCTCATGACTAAAAATTCAAAAAAATATGACATTAAAGAGAAAACATTAATTATTTGAACATTGTTTTGGATAGCATTAACCTGGAGATGGGATGTTGTCTCATTGAAATCTACCGAATTTCCTTTCTTTTTCATACTGTATATTGCTAACAACTAATATTGACTCAATATTGTGTCACCATAAGATTGCTTGATTCAAGGGATCTAACATTCAAAGTGCATTTCACTTTCTCCTGAAAAACGTCCAATAGTAGTCAAATTATTGAGTAGGAATTGTTCCACCCAATCTCTTATTTCTCTGGATGCTGTATGAGTGATTATATAGAGGTTCAAATTTTTACTCTATCAACTGTTCGGATATGACAAATTATTGTGCTTATCCAAGAAATCTCTACCATACTTAATACTTGTATCTCCTGTAATTTCCAAATATTACTCAGTCCATGTGTTCATAGTGCTCACATCTCATGATTTTAATATGCCAAGATTTCTTGCAGTTGACTGAATGAGTGCCCTGTAGTTGTTCATATGTTGTGACTGTCTTCTTTTAGTCTTTTTGTCTAGCAATGGATGACAGTGACTGTAAGAAGACATTGCCTGTTGATACGTCTGTTGACAATCCCACATCTATGAGTAATTAAAGACATGGATGTAGCATTGTTTGACATCCAGCAGTGAATTCTCCTCGAATCGATGCTAAGGGCAATCTTGTACTTGACATCAGGTATGAACAAAGCTCATTGTTGAAGGTCTCATGGTGACTTCAAAATGAAGAACATCAATAAAAGCATTGTTCCATTGCTAGGTTTTACCATGTATTTGTAGAGAACTTGTCTCATGTGCATTTGCTCTATACCCTTTCATTGTTTATTAAACATTTGTATCTAACTACATTTATAAAGCTTTGATCAGAATTTCCGAGGTGATGCTGGACAACTAGTAGTCTTATAAGTCCTTATCAATTCAAATATACATGTAATTTCATGATATCTCCAAGACAGTGTATTGCACTGGATATCCGTAGAAATTTTTTTTTCTTTAAAGGGCAAAGGAAAATTTTATAACCTTTTCATGTGAATGTATATTTCTTCCTCATAATATTTATTCCTCTAACTGCAAAAATATTATAGAATTTAAATTCCCATAGAACAACTATTATAGAATTATTCTACCTGCTCTATATTACTTTTTCCTAGATGTATGGAATAAATATTATGGACAAAACAGTATAATTTTTTTTCCATGATACACTAACTCGAATAATTCTGCACCCTCTAGCGGCTGATCACCTCTCGAGCGATCATAGTGAGTTTAATATAACGACTGAATTATTCAGGTTAATGATACACCTGTATTGTGACCCTTAATTATGTCACATGGTTTACCTGAGAATTGTTTATACACACATTGACATTGTTGTTTTTGTCACAAGCATAATGGGGGGGGGGTCTCATTGGGGGGTTCTGATCCCAGATCCCGCTTAACGTTTTGTTAAATTCCCGTATCCCGCTTACCATTTTTGTGTTTATCTAAATCATGCTTATTCACTATAATTTAGAAAATAAAGTAATATGTAAACAGTGATATGTTTTTTTTTCGGATACAATGTTATTTTGATTGTGTAAGCTAAGTAGGCAGTTAACGCTAAGAAGAGAAGGATTTTGAATGTAATTGCATTTGAAATTAATGTTAAGCTTAAAACCTAGCTGTCGATCATTTTGGACAAAACTCAAACACGATGAACGTAACTGGAAAGCCGATTCTGAAGCCATCAAACCTATTAGCATACAAAGTTTCAGTGCTTGAATTCAGTTTAACAATTTTAGACTTCTTTTTATTCTGAGTGAATCAAGTGTTTACACCTTGCATACTGATACTAAACCTTGCAGAAACAATAAGGCCTTCAAGGTTCTTGAAATTTTAAAGCCAGTCAAGGGCACCATGATCTATCCTAACAAGAAACAGCACTTCATCTAGAAATGCTTTATAGCAGACGCTATTGCAAGTAATTCACAACGATATTTCATAACTGCATTCTTGTGTATTCCCGCAAGCTTGTACTAAAATTAGCTGTCATAGTCTCTTTTTCACCTTGTAATAATTGTATTTTACATAATTCAGCTCCTATTCCAAAGGAGCTGGCTTCGATGTCTGATATTTACGTTTTACTGGTATCCATGGGTATCTGAAAATTTGAGCCTACACAAGACACTTTTTAAGTTTGCCACCTGACACTCTCGTGACACATTAATATTTTCACCATGTTCTGTCAACTTATGAAGGAGTCTGGCTATTTCTGAAAAACCTTTCACATACATGCGGTAGAATATGCAGGTTCCAAAAATACTTCTCACATCTTCGTGGATTTGAGTACTGGCCATCCAATATTCCATCGGTTTATACATATTTTCCAATACAAAACAATAGGATCCAGTCAAAGATCCTGAGGTATCTTGCAGAACATCACTCATTTTAAATCATACATACATTTAAGTTTTTGATAACGAAAAACTGAAATTCCCACTTAGTAAAATTATCATTTTCCTGAATTCCAGAACCATTTTTATCTAATTTCACAAATCCCGCTCTACTTTGTTTCCCGTTTTCATGCACAATAATTTGACTTTCACAAGTCACGCTTACTGAAAAACGGTTGATCCGGTGTCACCCTTAGACCAGAATGAGACCCTCTGAATTTCTTCCTCATAATATTCATGTTATTGATATTTAGTGATCTACAATGTATAGATTTATTTTTTTTAAAAAGGTCTTATTTTTTGCTGTATCAATTCCCCAAAAAGGCTTAATGTTGGAGGTGCTCCTACATTTAGGGTAGATTAACATGACATAAATTTTCATTTATTTATCATTACAAGTAAATGGGTAGCTTATCATTCAGTTGCACAGAGACTGTTGCCAATCATCTTCATTCCTTTTTGAATGGTTCTCCAAATATTAAGAGGGATAAACATATACAAATTGCAGGTTGTTTATGTTTTGGGATCCATATATAGACTACTTCCAGTTAGAGATCTGTAGTTGAAACGTAAATAATTAGGCCAATTATTCTTGATTTTGAAACCATCAGATGATATAAACATCGTTTGAGCTTTGCAAAACACAGGAATAAGCTTTAGAAATCTTATCAATTTACTTCCTTGTTACCGGAAATAGAAAGGACTAAAATTAGAATTATCAAAATGCTCAGAGCGACTTGAAATCGCTTTTGGGAGCATCTTTGGGTGACTTGAACCACAACAGGGCGACTTTATCGCCCTAATCACCCAGTTTGGTGAGCCCTGCATATTTAAGTATGTCATGTGATAACAGCGTAGAAATTTGTAATGAAAATGTTCATCATGTTTTGGTTATTATAAATTTAGTATAACCAGGGCAAACTACAACTAATGACTAAATAAACTTAAGAACAGTGGACAAAATATAATGTTTTAAAATGCAAATAAATCAACATCAGAGTGAAAAGGCTGAAAAATGGAAGTTACGTCTTGAAAATCAATTGTTCTCCATATCCAACATCTAACTTGTGTTTTAAACTGTTCAACTCATAAATATCAACTGGCAGAACACAACAATAAAAAAATCCACGGACAGAATAAATGATAGATCAGACAAATGCAGTTGTCACTTGGCATTATAAATGAGGGACTATTGAAAAATTATTGTTTTTTTTTCAGTAAAATTAAAACTGCATTGCTACTTACAAGAACAAATTAATATAAATATAATATACATAGTGTGATGGTAGAGTCGAGTGAATGAGCTGTATCACTACCAGTCACACCAGCAACAAGTAGTGATGCAAATCATTCAACCCACAAGACCTCATAAAAGAATGTTGTACCATCTTGTCTCTGTTTATGATATGTATATCTAACATTCTACAATAAAGGGCTACGCCGAGCGCAGCATGATACGACCGCAGCATGACAATAACTGAAATTTGAACAAGTGTATTTTAAAGTGAATGTGGACGCAGTAAAGAGCTTAATATCGTAATTAGATGAACATAATAGGGAGCTAGACACAGTAATTAGCTGGACACAAAGTAGGCCTGGGGAACATAAGAATTAGCCCTTTTAATCCCATAAAGGTATGAAAAACTGAAAGAGTTACACAAAAACTGCTGCCAAATTACTGAAAGCTTACATCAAAGAGGAATCTGAAGTAAAAAATCCCATTTAAATCCTATAAAAAAAAGATTTAAGATATTTTGAAAAATAGCAATTTTGGTACCTTTGACCCCTTATAGCTCATAAACGCTAAGAGATACGCCAAATCTGTTGGCATACTACTGAAAGCCAACAACAAAAGGAATCAAAGAAAAAAATCCCATCGAAATCCGATGGAAAATAAATATTTTACATATTTTGAAAATTAGCAATTTTGGTCCCTTTGACCCTTATAGCTCGGAAATGGTAAGAAATATGCCAAATCTGTTAGCATACTACTGAAAGCCTACAATAAAAGGAATTCAAAGAAAAAAATCCCATCTAAATCCGATAAAAAATAAAAATTTTAAGTAATCTGTACATTTGCAATTTTGGCCCCCTTTGGAACCTTATTACTCAGAAAGGAAAAAAGTTATCAAAAATTTGATGGTGCTGTGCTAGTTAGCTTTACATAAGAAAACAATTGCAAAAAACTGCATTAAAATTGGACTAAAAATAAGAAAAATAAAATTTTTGAGATTCGCCCCCTTTGTGGCCCATCTATTTCATGAACAGTACATGCGACATGAAATCTGCTGGCATACTACAGATTGAAAATTTTCTCAGGAGTACAATGAAAGAAACCCCATCAAAATCTGATAAATAATAAATATTCTACAGCCCAATATACCAAAACATCCAATTAGGCCCTTTTTGGCCCTTTTCTTAAAAACGGGCGAGGCCAGTATACCCAAAACCAATCCCAGCCTTCCTTTTGTGCCAAGGAACATTGTGTTAAAATTTCATAAGGAACTTAAGTTATCGCACGGAAACGAAGTGTCCACAGATGCCGACGACACCACCGACGACGACGACGACGCCGCCGCCAGTATCATACCAATACACGACCTCAAAATTTTTTGCCGTTGTATAAAAATTAAACATAAAAATATAGTTTTATTCATTTGACCTTCCGCTATTTTTACTTTTAACCAAGGAACTGCTTGATGTTTGACATGATGTCTCTATTTTGCTGACCTAGATACATGCCCGACGTCCCCCCATTCTTTTATCACCACACTATCACCACAGTGTGGTGATACAACTTTCTGTATCATACTAGTTGCACTTAGTAGTTGCTGTATTTAACATGAAAACCAAATATTACGTTTCATTCAGGAAAGGCCTTCGTGCCAATTTTTATTAAACTATTACAAAGTGGATTTGTCACAATAATTCAACTCAAGGCTTTTTAACTTATGTGGCAAGTCTATTGGATTTTCATCAGGTCGTTCTTCAAAATGTCTTGTGCCCAATTTTTTAAACGTAATTAACCTAATATTGTATTTTACCTATGAGGTAGGTCTATTGGTTTATCATCAGGTGGTTCTTCACCATCCCCATCCATACCTGTGTTACTACTGAAATTGTCAACACTTCTGGTTGTATTTCCAGCATTCTCTAGAAAAAATATATTTGAGAACTATATAAAGATTTTAATCAGAGATATCAACATTTCAAATTATTTTGTTATGAGAATACACATCTAGTGTAACTTAAATGATTATGGTATATGTTTATCCTAAAATTTAGGATTGATGAAAAATAAAAACAAAATGCAGAAAGTACAGAAAGTACAGACAAAATTTCTGCCTATAGATTCATCATTGTATTAAAATTTGACAATTTGTATCTGATAATGTACAGTATATATATAATATACAAATTCCGCTCAAACCGGTGCTAGGGGCCGTCTTGAACTTACTATGAGGTATGAGCAAAGCTCATTGTTGAAGGCCTCATGGTGACTTCAAGATGAAGTACAACAATAAAAGCGTTGTTCCTTTGCTTGTTTTTACCATGAATTTGTAGAGACTTTGTAAATGTACATTTACTCCATATCCTTTCATTCACCATGTTAAAATTTTACCACCAACATATACTGAACAAGTTGGATGGCTGATTGAGCTCAGATTCAATATTACATCTGAATCAAGTTTTGAACTCAATAAAATTATTTCTTCTGTATCACAAAAAATCCAAATATAACCATTTCAGAATTCTATGTGGGACTGACATGTGCATGAATATAATAAGACCAGAATTACATGTACTGATAATGATTTCACTACATATACCAAGACTATCAAGTACGTACACAGGAACAATTTAATTTATGCATACACATATGAGAGAGTAGATTGACTGACTGATTCATTGATTTGGGGTTTAACGCCACTTTCAGCACTATTTCAGCTATCTCATGACGGTCAGTTTTAGTGGTGGAGGAAGCTGGAGGGCCACAAACCATGGGCAACAAGAGAGTAGAATGAGTTTCAAATTATTATCATGATTTATGTGTAACAAGTGACTGTGTCTAACATGTCTGATTATATTATTTCAAAATGATTTTTGAACTCGAATTATGTAAAACTCATAAGTTTACAAATACATGTATAATTTACATATTGTTTTATCCTACCGGTACACATGATTATTGTAAAAATCTTACAATAGTGACAATATTATAATGATCAGAACAAGTGATTTTTATGTATATTATACATGTGATAAAAATGTAAAAGATTATTTGTATGTGTATGTCAAGAGAGAACCTACATCATAATTGGTATTTTTTGTGACTGAATACTGTATGATGAAAATGTCTTCCTGATTATGATATAGGAATATCTAAGCAATTTATAACAAACCTGCAGAAGAATTTTGAGATTTTGAAGACTTCTTCCTATATTTCTTCCTGCCAGAGCCACAGCCATCACAAGGCTCAGACATAATATCACTACCTGTTGGTTCTGTATTGCTCTGTTCTTCCCTAATATTGTCATTAGAACAACATTCTTCAGCTGGACTACAGGAACCTTCTTCAATGTTAGTATTACTACTGCAGAGTTCTGCATTGTCCTGACATTGATCTTTGTTCTCAGTTAAACAACATTTCCCAGCATGTTGGCTGTCGTTAAATGTGTCCATGTCATCCTTAACCTTTAAATTCGACATGGCTACAGATGAACATATAAGCTGATCTTTCTCTGAATTGTTTGTTATACAACACTGTTCATTTAAATTATCTGAATTACCATGAGGTTTTAATTCATCCATGCCTGACACACTATGCATCTGGTGGCTGGAATTATTTATGTGTTCTGATGCTGAAGTTGTACATGACTCATTACGGACTACTTGTAATTGTTCTCTATCTCTTTGTTCTGATTCTTCCTGGAAGCCTTCCAACAAATTCACATTTTCTGTATCAACAGTATTGATTGTTTCTAGTTCATTAAGGTCATATTCTTCACATTCAGTCTTTAGAGTATCATTAATTTTATCACCAATAACTCTAGATTGCAGTTTTTGGAATTCTTCTTTAAACTGATTGTAGTAATACCAGTAATTTTCTGTATAGTGTTCATTCCATAAATCTTGCCATTCTACATCTTCATCCTTAGTCTGATCCTCATTCTCGTCATTTTCAACATTTTCTATCTGTGAACTTTGACCTTGACTACTAGAATAGCAATGCATCATGTGAACCATTTCTGCATTTTGATTGGCTATATTATTTGCCTCTGCACTTTCTAAGTCTTCACTGGTCCTTTCTATCTCTGTTTCTTGTCTGTTTTTCATTGTTGATTCTATTGCACGATTATATGAGGACTGGAACCCAGAATAATTGTTTGACTGGTTTTGTTCATTTGCCGTATTTTCGATTAATTCCCCTTCATTAGATTCCTTGCGTATTTTGTCTGAATCTTTTGAATCTAGTTCTTTACTATCAATTGGTATATCATCAGCTTCTTTATCAGCGTTCTCCTCTGAAATAATGTCATTATTAAAACTTGCAGGAGATTTCTCAACAATTAATTCTCCATCAGCAGTTATTTCTACCTCGGCTATACATGGCATGCCTCGGTATTCATTATAATCTATCTGTTCAGGATATTTATTAATCCAACCCTCCCAAACTAGATATTCTCCATATTGTCCCCAATAACTTTCCCATGCTGTATCAAAATCTAACTCTCTATAAGGTTCAACATCTCCAATCACATTATCTTCAATTTCTTGTCTTCGTTGTCTTTTCTTTTGCTTTTTCTTTTTATGACCATGATTTTTCTTTTTCTTTTTCTGAAAAGAGATCAAAATGTTACAACTCAATTTAATAAATATCTGGGACATCCAAAATACATTTCACAAATTCAAAAATCCTGTTAGTGTATTAGTTTGGAGAAGTTCCACAGAAAATCTATGTACCATTTTTGAATTATTCAGAAAAAGAGGACAAAGTTAATCAATCTTTATTTTTATAAAAATGCACAAACTCAAAATCTATACCACAGGCACACCTTAGACATACATGTTTATACAAATTATCTGTAAAAAGTATAAAACTCTCATGCAGAAAAATTGTAGGAGGAAATGTACAAAATAAAGTATGTACCCTCTATAACTGATTCACATAAAAACCCTCTATAACTGACTCACAAAAATTACTGAATTTAATAATCTGTTTTTAGAAATTTCCATATAATGCACCAAGGTGAAAAAACCATGAATGTATAAAGACAGTGACCAAATTTGGATGAGTTATAAATTCTTAAGGGTAAGCCCAATAGTCTTGATGTCAGCATATTTTTCAAAGAATTACATAATCTGCTAATCTTATCTTTTTATCCCTCTGCCATTTAGATCTACAACAAAAGTTAAGAATTTTTGTCAATAACTAAAACTCAAATTTTGTGAATAGCTGTGACAACATAAAATGACATGACACCAGATCGTTTTTTTTCTGATTTATGACATCAGTTGTCAAAACTTCGTATCCTGAAAGTATCATTTTAAGGTCTCCATTTTTAAACAAAGGTAATCAACGATTACAAAGTTCGCCTCGTTATGGCACTTTGTCCCAGCAACCCAATTTTGCCTGGATGCTGACCTACCATCAGAGATGCATGCACGTGCAAGGTTAGATGATCCTACAATGTACAGTGACTGAGACCTGAACTCGGACGTAAACTTGAATGTAAGTCACTCAAGCAGAAAATATAGGTCAAAGTGACCTAATTTTGCCCGGATGCTGACCTCCCATCAGAGACGCATGCACATGCAAGGTTAGATGATCCTACCATGTACAGTGACTGAGATCTGAACTTTGACGTAAACTTGAATGTAAGTCACTCAAGCCGAAAATATAGGTCAAAGTGACCTAATTTTGCTGGGATGCTGACCTCCGATAAGAGATGCATCCACATGCAAGGTTAGATGATCCTACCATGTACAGTGACTGAGATCTGAACTCGGACGTAAACTTGAATGTAAGTCACTCAAGCGGAAAATATAGGTCAAAGTGACCTTATTTTGCCTGGATGCTGACCTACCACCAGAGATGCATGCACATGCACAGTTAGATTATTGTACTATGCATAGTAATTGAGATATGAACTATGTAAATTTGAATGCAAGCCACTCAAGCGGAAAATATAGGTCAGAGAGACCTAATTTTCTTGGAGGCTGTGAGTTAGTCCAAGATGCACCTGCATGCAAAGTTTGATGACCCTACACTGCATAGTTACTAAGATATATACCCAAATGCGGACGCGGACACGGACGCGGACGCCGGGGGTACTCCAATAGTCCCCCTCAACTTCGTTGAGGCGAACTAAAAATTGTTCATAAAAACATTTTTGGCATATTCTCATTCAAGTTAATTATTTACATTTGAACTTTCATGGATCAAACACCAGAGACTGACAAAAATATTTCAAGATAAAGGGGGTTCAAGCTTCTGAGGTCAAACTACAATGTATGTCTAAAATTTAACAAAGGGACAACAAATACATGTAGGGTTCAAAATATCCATGGTGTTTAAAATATTACAGTCTGATTAATCACAGTTCAAATGTATATGGTATATCTGAACCTTTTGTGATGTCTCCAATTGTTTTGTTCCCCCAAAAGATGAAAATCCCATGGCAGACATAAGTTCCATGTCTTCTTCACAAATTTCTTCTTTACTTGGATCTTCTTCATCATCAATTTCTTCTTCCTCTTCTTCTTCATCACTTTCCTCCCACTTTCCATACACACCTTGTTTATATAAATCATTGTCACTAAAAAACAGAATAACTTATATTAAAATACTATATATATATTAGGGATGTCAACTCGTACAAGATTTAAAGTTTAACAGAAACTTACCTTGGTTAAAGTTGAAGGTTGAACTGGATTCTATGGTGTCATATATAACCACTGGAAGGATTAGATGCCCTATTAGTTTGGTTAGTTTGGAAATTGTTAGTGAGGTTATTTGCAGTTGCAATAGCTTGATATGTCAGTAAAAATCAGAAAACGCACCAAAGGTGCAAAAGCGGGGTTGTGAACATTTGTTATTTTCATGATTACATCATCGGATAGGCAAATAGTTGCATATCAGCATATAAATTCTTTTATTTCAATCCGAGATTTATAATGGAACTTTTGAGGAAGTTTGACTTTGTCCTAACTTGAACAAAAGTCAAAACATTCCAAGTTCCTTTCAAAAAAAAAACTTTGGGCAGGGGTTCTCACTTAAAATCTGGTTTTTTTATTTTATTATTGCTGAAATTGAAAGTGTGTATTAGAATACCTTTTTTCTAATAATTTCAGTTTTCTAGTTTGGTATACATAGCAAACAAAATCTCCACTATCCATTGCAACTTATTTCAGACCACTTCTCAAAAAAAATTTGGGCAGGGGTTCTCCTTATAATCCAGGTTACATACATATTGCTGAAATCAAAACATTGCAAGCCCCCCTTTTTCAAAAAAAAAATGGCAGGGTTCCCCTTATTATCTAGTTTATACATATTTCAGAAATTGTGAAGCATAATTTTTTTTTGGAAAGATTCAGTGTTCTGGTTTGGTTTCCATGGCAACTAAAAGCTCCTCTATCCATTACAACCCATTTCAGACCACCATCCAAAAAAAAATGTAGCAGGGGTTCCCCTTATAATCCAGGTTATACATATTGCTGAAATCAGTTTTAAAACCATCCAAGTCCCCCTTTCAAAATAAAGATTTGGCAGGGGTTCCCCTTATAATCTAGTTTATACAAATATCTAAAATTGCCAAGAAAAATATGTAGCAGAATACTGTTTTTCTAAGATTCAATCTTCTGGTTTGGTTTCCATGGCAACTGAAAGCTCCACTATCCATTAAAACACATTTCAGACCAACATTCAAAAAACATTTGAGCAGGGGTTCCCCTTATACCTCAGGTAATATGTATTGCTGAAATCAATAATTTACAAAAAATCAGAATACACAAATGCATTTTTTTTTCATCTACGATTTTATTTTTACTGGACATTGCAAAAAACCTTTAGTAATATTGAGCACTTCATATTGAATTAATTTCCTCCCTTAGTTTTATTACCTCCCTTGTTTTAATTCTGACTTTTCATTCTATCGAATTTTTAAGTTGTTGACACCCAAAAAAAGTGTGTTGGTGAACATAATTAGAACAATAAAATGAATTTACATGTTCTAGCAATATAAAAACTACTTTTGTATGAACAAT
>MJUU01028672.1:256236-266372 GCA_002080025.1 Modiolus philippinarum
TGTCTCAAAAGACAAAACTGTAATAGCCTGGACAGGACTCTGTCATGAAGATAGCAATAACTGTATCTTGAATACAAAGTTCAAGGTCAAGGGTTATCAACCACGGTACATGACAGAAAATCTTCAAGTAATTTATTCACATGTATGCAAATTAACAAAAACCTACCCCAAAAGACAAAAAAATCAACGCCTGTACACTTTTGTCATTAAGAAAGCAACAATCTGACTTTGAAGATAAAGTTGTTCCAGGCCAAAGGTTACAAACGATTAGTGTTGTCCTGGTGATCGATTATAACCAAAAATCGATCAATTATGCTCCAGATTTTTATTATTGATTACAAAATATCTGATTGATTGATTGGTTGGTTGTTTGATGTGTTTACTAATTTCCTGTGAATTTAATACTTAAATGATCAGTATTTTGTAAACTACCAGTAGATTCATATAAAAGTTTATTTTTACCCACGTAAGATTGTTATCAATGTATATTCTCCCGTTCTGAAAACTCTCATTTTCCTTATGTTTGAGACAACAGGATATTTCTGTCAAGTGGTTGTTTCGATTATTAATGGATGCGTAGTTGCTTAACTGTAACCAATGATTGATTATGAAATTCTCTCCATTACCAACCATCATGACCATGGTACATGAAATAATGCTTTGAAGTGATCTATCTAAATGCCAAATGCCAAAAGTCTACCTCAATAGACAAAACATTTATAGCCTGGACAAGATTTTATTACATACAAGCGGAGAGATAAAATAAATGCAGAAGGGGTATTACATTTACAGTTAGGTGACTCAGTCAGGTCCCAAACTGTTGACAAATACTTTGCTTAACCTGCACCTTTTTAACATATTATCTTGAAGTCTATTTTGTGCAAGCTCCATTTGATCATGAACAATGCTTGATTAATCAAAGCCCTTTACAATCAAATGCTCATGGTACATGTAGACTTTTAAACATTGAAATTCTGAAATAAAGACCGCAGAGAAACATTGTTTATAATTAATTGACACCATACAATGAAAGGTGATGTTTGTAGAATGACTGAATGACGGCAACATCCTTAGATGCTTTTAGATTTGATTAGATATTATTTTTTCTGCAACAAATGAGTGGTAAAATCTACATGACAGTGGTGTCAATCAATTGTCTTTGCACTAAAATAAATTAACAACAATGTGTAAAGTTTGTTTCTTTCTCTGCAGACAGTCTTTCAGAAGTGTACATACTTTTTGAAATGAAACTTTTTTTCTTGATGCTGAAGCACTTTTATGTTATTAGAGTAAATTTCGTTTCATTATAGCAAGAACTTTCTTCAATACATGTGATTGAAATTTGTAATCAAGACATTTTCATTACCTTTTTGGTCACTTCCGGTTAACATCAGTAAAAATGCATCACAATTTGCACCTAAAGGCTTTAAAAGTAGTTCACAAAATTGATATTTTTGTAAAGTGTGGCATCTACTGCACTGACAGAACATTTTTTGTGACCATCATTATTATCACTAGAGTGGGACATTTATCAATATTTCATTTCAAGATACAATATGAAGCCCCACATAGTGAAGTTTCACAAAATGAACAGGAGTGCAACGGGCAAATCTCAATTTTTCATTTCAGCACTTTGCACTTTATCAGACTTTACCATTCAATTGCCAACATGTTTTTATACAATATTCATCTAATTTAGGCAATAAAATAAACTGTGGACACAGGATATGTCTAGCCCGCCCCTTGCATCGCCTTAATTTGCACATTGATATACTGCAGCAGCAATAAAAAGACAAAAATATAATTCTATACCTGTGTTTAAAATTTCCTTGGAAAAAATTGATGTGATCACTCATGCATGACTAATGGGCCAGGAGCACCATCTGGGTATGGAATCTGTATGTGCTGCATGTCAAATATCAAGTGGATAGGACTACTGGTACAGGCTGTACAAAGTGCTTGCTAAAACTTTAAAGTGATCTTTCATGTGTGACTAATGGGCCAGGGTCATCATCTGGAAATTGAATCAGTATGTACTCCCTAAGACACAACTGTATGTCAAATATCAATTGCCTAGGACTACTGGTAAAGGCTGTACAAACTGCTTGTCAAAAACTAAAAGTGATCGTATATGCGTGACTAAGGGGCCAGGGCCACCATCTGGGCATGGAATCGGTATGAGCACCCCAAGACACAACATCAAGTGCCTAGGACTGCTGGTATAGGCTGTACAAACTGCTTGGTAAAAACTCAAGTGATCGCTCATGTGTGACTAATGGGCAAGGGCCACCATCTGGGCATGGAAAAGGAATCAGTATGTACTCCCCAAGACGCAACTGCATGTCAAATATCAAGTGCCTAGGACTACTGGTATAGGCTGTACAAACTGCTTGCTAAAAACTTGAAGTGATCGCTCATGCGTGACTAAGGGGCCAGGGCCACCATCTTGGTGTGGAATCAGTATGTACTCCCCAAGACACAACTGCATGTCAAATATCAAGTGCCTAGGACTACTGGTATAGGCTGCACAAACTGCTTGCTAAAAACTTAAAGTGATCGTTCATGCGTGACTAAGGGGCCAGGGCCATAATCTAATTAGGGATTTGAGTTGTACCCATAATATTGCAACTGCACATCAAATACTATGGATCTACAACTAACATAGCTTGTTTATTCAAAATAGTTTGCAATTGTTGACGCCAACGCCAACGCCGGAAACGCTATCCCTAAGTCTTGCTTCTGCAAATTTTTTGTTGCGGGCGAGAAAAAAAAATATATGTGTGTTTTCAGTTACTAGGAATTTGAAAATAGGGTCGGTAGGTCGGCAGAAAGTTTTTTTTGGATATGAATTACCGTCCATTGAATTGTTTATGTGACATTGCTGTAGTTCCGGTATTTAGTCAAACCACTTTAACAGGTAGTGTAACATGTGTGATTTGACTAGAAAAATAGCAAATTTGAGGATTTTTTTTTTAAAATGCTTCATGCATTTTCTGATGAATACTGCTAGCAGTTGTAGAAATGAACACATTAGGAATTTCTGCCAACAATATGGAAGACTACCACAAAAACGATCAAGATCATACAAGAATTTTGAAGTTCTGGAAAAAAAGCTAGGGCTGAAGTAAAAAATATGGTTGGTCAGGTAACCCAAAACACACATTTTTTGGGGTGGGGGGGTTTGGGGCTTATGGTGTCATTGCATCGGTTTCCTGTATTTGTAACTGTTCCAGCTGATTTTTTACATAAGTACTCTACACCACTTTCATTCCTTCAACTCGAAGTCTGACACGGAATCAATCGGTATTGTTTTAGTTATGAGCAACTTAATCGAACTGGACTGATTCCATGTCTGACTCGAAAATCATAATTTAATTCATCCCAGTTGTTCCAATTTCATCCGAGTCAGCCATTGCAGGAATGAAAGTGGTGTAGATGATTGAAATTAAAAACCACAGATATTCCAAAAGGAAACTGATGCCATAAATTAGACTAGAAAACTGACAAAGTCAGAAAGGGCTCTGCCACCTTGTGGGTCCAAAAAACCTGTTTGCGGAATTTCATGGAAATCATAAAACAATTTTTGGGAAAACGCATAAATAACAAAATCCTAAGTTATTGTAAATTTAGTTTCTATATATGGCAGTTTAGACAACTTATGTCTCATCTGTTCAGATCAAATCAAAACATTGAAAAAATATATGAAGGTCATTTCAAGTTATCATACAACAGAGCTAATTAAAAAAATACGAATTTTTTTCCTTTATAAACTAATTTTTTTCATATATAAACTAATTTTTTTCATATATAAACTAATTTTTTTCCAAAAAAAAATGTTTTATGATTCTCCTCAAAATCATAAGGTCTTCTTTTGATGAGGTCCAACACTGTGCATAAAACTTATAAAAATCTGTGAAGGTCATTTCAAGTTATCATACAACATAGAGCTTATTCTCAAAATATGTTGTTTTTCATTTAAAAACCAAGTTTTTCCCCAAAAAATGTTTTTGGATTTTCCTCAAAAACAATAGGGAGCTTCCTTTGGTAAAGACTAACCTTGTGCATCAAAATCATAAAAATTCCTAAAGGCAATCTTAATTTATTGTACGACATAAAGCTAATTCTCAAAATATGTAATTTTCAAAAATCATATTCCGATTTTTCTCAAAAATGAAAGGGAGCATCCTTTGATATTCAGCTTTCAGTAAAAAAAATCATAAAAATCGGTGAAGGCAATCTTGAGTTATCATACAATACAGAAAACGCTGATGGACAGACACACGAATGGACAGGCTGATTACTATAGGGCGCCACCATTTCATGGCAGGGCCCTAATGAATACTGAATGTAAACATGTGGGCAATTGAATAGTGGGCTAATGTCTATTGCATTCACAGCAAGGACGTATACTGAGAAGGATAAGCATCTCATAGTAATTAGGAAATATATTGCGAGGCGGGAGATTTTGTTACTTTGGGACCATCTTTTTAAAGCATTTAAATTTTAATAATGATGGTCACAAAAAATGTTCTGTGAGTAGGATAAATGCTTAACTTGAAGAAAATATTGAATTTGTGAAATTCTATGAATTACTTTTAAAGCCTTTAGGTTCAAATTATGGTGCATTTTTAGATGAAAACCAGAAGTGACAACAAAATCATCAACAAAAGTGTTTTGATTAAAAATTTCAATCGTTTGTATTGGGGAAAGCATTTGCTGTAATGAAACAAAAATTTTACTCTATCAATGTAAAAATTATACAGCTTTCAGGAAAGCATTATTGTATTAAAATCCATATACAAATTTTTAAGTAGATAGCTAAAAAGTGAATGCATATCAAACAGCTGGCTATAGATTTTAAATTGCAACATGGATGATGGATTGTTTACAAGTTTCCTATAGGCTTGTTTGCAAATCCAGTCAGTGACTTCACAAAATAAATTTTTTGTTTGGCAAAATTTTATTTCAACAATGAATTGTATTGTATAGTAGTGGGACACAATTTTATTTTTCAAATAACTTCTTACATACTAGTCAGATTTTGGATCTGTAAAATGTCTAATAACCCTCGAGATTTTCATATTTTATCTACCGATTTACTTTTCCTAAACTTCCTCTGAATAATTTGAAGTGTCTATTTCTAATATTTGGAAATTGTGAAAATTTTGAATGCTATACAAATACATCAATAAGATCAAATAAAAAAAATCAAATATCGAAAATTTTTATATCCTGATATCAAAACTGTAAAATGTCTTCAATTCAGATCAAAAGAAATGATCAAATTATAGTAAGTTCTCCTAATATCGTGGGATCCTTAATATCATGGTACTCACATTCATTTCAACTAAATTTTTAGTTGTGAGGTCAATGTTTCTACGTAGCTACGTTCCACAATATAGGAGTTTCCGCGAATTCAGTGAATGATGTCACAAAATCTAATTTACATATGCAAATTGGCAAAGCTGAATAATTACCATTATATAGCATTGGGAAAGAATTTTTTATTTTTGATAACTTTTTTATTATTTACACGATATTGGATCTGTAAAATGCATGTTTAACATTGTGATATTGATATTTTTTCTACCAATTTACTTTTTTGAAAAAATCGGCAAATATTTTTTCAGGTGCATTTCAAAAATGTGAAAGTTTCGAAAAAACTCATATGGTTTACAAATACGCTAATTTTATACATGTTATATGTATTGAAAATAAAAAGCTGAAAATTTTTTGCATCCTGTAACCAGAGGCTTCCAGGAGCCTGTATCGCTCACCTGGCTTTCAGTTGCCACAATCAAGGTAACATTGTAAGTTATACCTTTGATCTTCAGTCTCTCAAACTTTCGTAGCTCGAACACCACCAATATCTTGAACTTTAAAGTCTGATCATGTTATACTATATTTCTTTGTTCGGCTTTTTTGACAAAAAATGTTCTTGCTAAGGACCACTTTTGACACAAGTTTTGAAGTCGAGACGTCATTTTGTAAATGGCGGTCAACGAACAATTTTCAACATTGGTTCTGAAGTCGCAACATCAATATTTATTTGGAAACCAAATTTCATTGAAATCCGACAACATTGAATTTTCCCGCCTTTTTTGGCAGCCATTTGAAAATGGCAGCCAACAAACAATTTTCAACACTGGTTTTGAAGTAGTGACAACAATATATCCACTTGGAAACCAAATTTGATTGAAATTAGATAATGTTGAAATTTCCCACCTTTTTTGGTGGCCATTTTGAAAATGGCAGTAAACGAATAATTTTCAACATCGATTTTGAAGTTGCGACATCAATACCTATTTGGAAACCAAATTTCATTGAAATCGGACAATGTTGAATTTTCCTGCTTTTCATGGCAACCATTTTGAAGAAGGCGGTCAACGAATAATTTTGAACATTAGTTTTGAAGTTGCGACATCAATACCTATTTGGAAACCAAATTTCATTGAAACTGGACAATGTTGAATTTTCCTGCCTTTTTGGTGGCCGTTTTGAAAATGGCAGTCAACGAACAATTTTTAACATCAGTTTTGAAGTTGTGACATCAATACCTATTTGGAAACCAAATACCATCGAAATCTGACAATGTTGAATTTTCCAACCTTTTTTGGCAGCCATTTTGAAAACGGCCGTCAAAGAACTCTTTTCCATGCCAGTTTTGAAGTCGCCACAGCATGGTAAACATTTTATCATTACACTTAACCTTCATGTTCTATAGTTTTGGAAATAAAAGACGAAAAATATGAAAATTTTAAAAATTCGGTGAAAAAAGGGCAATATCTCCTACAAGGGTTTATGGATTTTCTTCAAAATTTCAAGGTATGTAGATCTTGATATGCTGAACATTTTTGCGATTTACACTTGACATCCATCTGTAACACTTTTTGAAATAAAAAATAAAAAATAAAAAAATTTTACGAAAAAAGGGCTATAACTCCGAGATGGGTTTCAGATTTTCTTCAAAATTGCAGGATGGGTAGATCTCATCATGCTGATCATTTTTACTCTGTAAGATTTTTTAAATCTGTAACGGTTTTTGAGTAATTAGCCAAAAACTGCAATTTACCCCTGTGTTCTATATTAAGCAATGGCGGCCATGTTGTTTGACCAGCCAACTAATTGAACACAATTTTGAGAAGCCATACCCTGGTGATGATTCAAGTCAAGTTTGGTTACATTTGGCCCAGCGGTTTCAGAGGAGAAGATTTTTGAAATTGTTGACGGATAGACAGACAGATGACAGATGACAGACGCATAGTGATGGCAAAAGTTCATATGGCCTTTCAGGCCAGGTGAGCTAAAAGTGTAAACATTGCATAATTTAAGGGGGTAGACTTGGGTAGGCCTAAAATTTTCCACTCGTTTAATTTTCTTAATATTTTCAGCATAAGAACTACACATGTTCATGTCCACTTTCAGCAAATTTCAACAATTTTTACCATCCCGTTTTATGTCTAGTGGTCATCAAAAACACCCTGTTCCCTCATATTATTTGGTCCATTCAGGACTTGATTATGGTGTATAAAGTTGGCTCTAATTAAATTTGTATTTGATTTAAAATTATTTCAAATGCAAAATTCTGTAGTTTAGACATGTTTGTAAGTAAGCATGAATAATAATAGTAAATTTAAATAGTTTGAAGTGAAATACATGGGTGTTCTGAATAATATAGGCTGATATTTTTACTCCATTTTGATCACTATTAAACACTTTGTGTAAAAAATTCTGTCGTTTAATATTCATCAAAAACTGAGAATAGAAAGAAAACTAGTATATGTAAGAAATATCAAAATTTTAGAAATTCTACCGTCCCATTTTTTCTCAATTTAGAATAAAGTGGGTAAAAATCAATAAAATTGCTGAATCTGTGCTACAAATTACCTCCCTTGGAAGAAATTTGACTTTTACATATTTTCATTATCTTTGGACGTCATTGCAAAAATATAGAGTAAATTGTTAAAGAAATGAATTGGTGGTTTCTAACCTTAACTAAATATATAACCCGAATAATTCAGTCGTTATATTCCACTCACTACGCTCGCTCCATTAATGCCTGAATGCATACATCTGGGAAATCCTTCAACCGGAAGTATTGATTTATCTATGAATCATAGGTATTTATTTTATAAATAATATTTTTTGTCCTTTCCATTGTCGATATGCAACACAAGAAATGTGTCTTTTCCGTTTAAGATTAATCAGATAGATTAATTTGCAGTGTTTCGAATTTTAACAAATATTTTATCTCCATTCTAAACATTGCAGCCTCAACTTCTATGTTTGTAAACAACCGACATGTGCTATTGCGCAGACTCAGGAATTTGAAGCTTGTTGATTGGTCACCTATTTCAGAGAGCAGCTGAAGGATTTTTAACATGTGACGAGTTCAAGCCATCGAGAGGTTATCAGCCGCTAGAGGGCGCAGAATTATTCGAGTTACTAAATATACAGTCGTGTTCCAGATTATTGCGCATCTGGTAATACTGCGCACCGTCCATTTCACAATGATATTGTTCTTAATTAAGTAAATGATAACAAGTGACACTGACCTGCTAGAGAGACAAATTGTAGCTCAACTTAAAAAATTAAATTCTTCCTCGCATTACATCACGATACACTGACTGGTATATCTTACAAATCGAGGCTAAGAATATGTTACCCTTCTTATTAAAATATACAATGATTCAAAGTAAAATTAAGAATAAATCCTGAATTTGGTTTATTTTGTAGCATAACAATATATCTGATGGATACCAAAAGATTCATTTTCTCCAAGTTTTAACCTATCTTTTATGACATGCGCAGTATCACCTGACATCACACAAGTTGTTTACATCACAGGGTCAGTGTGTTTTCATAGAAATTAAAGTGCAACTGACATAACCTTTCAACAATTGAATATATTCAATGAAAACATTGATAAATGAACTATTTTTAAGACGCCAACGTTTTGGAAACTTAAAACATATGGTCTTTCAGAAAATGCAACAAAGTTATTAGAGAGTTATTTGGAAAATAGTAAACAACGAATTCAAATAGGAAATTGTTTTAGGGATTGGGAATTCTTATACAAAGGGGTACCCCAAGGGTCAATTCATGGACCAGTTCTATTTAATTTTTTTATTAAGGCCATTGTTTTTTAATTTTTAGTTTTATGAAATTTTTCTTAAATTTTGGTGGGTAGGAGGAAGGAAAAAAATAAAAAATAAAATTCCAGAAAAATTGAGGTCGAGCAAAAAAAACTGTAATTTTGATTAAAACAATAGGAATTTTATTAAAAAATAGGCCAAATATTTGTAGGGTAGGAAAAAAAAATAAAAATAAAATTCAAAAAGCTAATTTTTTTTCAATTTCGGGGCAAAATTTTTAAGGTAGGAGGATTCGTAAAACTAAAAATAAAAAAACAACGGCCTAATGACATTTTTTAGTTTGTAAATGATAGTAGCATATATAATTATGCAGATGACAATACCTTGTCCTGTTGTGATTCAAATTTGGAAACTGTAAAAAATTCTTTAGAAAAAGATAGTCTTAATTTGATAAACTGGTTCTCAATAAATATGATGAAAGCTAATCCGGATAAGTTTCAGGCTATAGCCATTGGCCCAAAAACTAACAACCATGTTATAACCTTTAATCTTAATGGCACAAAAATACTAGAGGCTCAGAGACTGAGCCTGTATCGCTCACCTGACAAAACGCTTATATGCCATGCATGACCAAAAATTATCATGGTTTTTACCAATGGGGTAGGATGTTTAGGTATGTTCTCAATTGGCACCCATGTGTTTGTTTGATCCTATTGAAATTAGTAATTTTTGGAAAGGACCTTCTATACATTTAGTATAATTTGCTTTAATTGTTTTGAGAGAAGATGATGAAAAGGATGGTTTTCTCATACTAGGCTACAATGTTAAACTGTTTTGCACTTGAGGCATTTTTTTGTTGGATTGAAATGAAATGTGCAATTTTTGTAAAGTACCTTCAGTCATCATTCCTGTAAATTAGGTTGAATTTACTTCTGTTATTTCAGAGAAGATGAAAATGTGATTTTCCCATAAGGTCCTATGTTAAACCATGTTCCGTGCTGGCCGCCATGTTTTTCATCGGATCAGAACAAAATGAGCAAT
>MJUU01028672.1:274485-309444 GCA_002080025.1 Modiolus philippinarum
TATGGGGGTAGATATTCAATTGATGGTCGCGAATTACTGAAATATTCTATACGAATCAACATGATTTTGTAGGTATCCTTTGTAGTTGCTCTTCATATTACACAAACTCAATGTACCATATTCACTGCAAAATGACGTTTAAGTGACGTTTTCTTGCTTGCACTTGCTGTATTTACTTTGAAAGGAGTTTTTGTTCACTTAATTTCAATACACATTCTAAAATAGNGGAAATGTGATTTTCCCATAGGGTCCAATGTTTAACCATGTTCCGTGCTGGCGGCCATGTTTTTTGTCGGATTGGAACGAAATGAGCAATCATTGTTAAGGACCTTTAGTACATCATTCCTGTAAAGTTTGTTTGAATTTGCTTTGTTGGTTTCAGAGCAGAAGATGAAAATGAGATTTTTCCCATAGGGTCCAATGTTAAACCTAAGTTCTGGCTGGCGGTCAGGTGAGCTAAAAATTGATTCAAGCATTGGACCCTGAGGGCAGCTCATGCCAATGCTGTGCTTGCATATAGTTTTCTTTTTTCTTTTTTTTTTTTTAATCTTCTTTTATTTTCCTCCTTGTGCTTTCTTTTTCCTTTGTTTATTAGGATAAACTTACAAATAGTGAGCTTGCATCTAACTATTTTATTTGTGATATGTAACCACAATTTAAAAGATTTAATTAACATGCTGCTATTAGTGCTTATTATAATTGTGATTGCTTTGTAGTTTTTACTTAAATATCTTTTCAGTGCTTTGTGTTTTAAATTTACTGTTTTATGTATTATGTTCTATATGTAACTGTACGTGTGTGCTTTTAAAATGCTTGTATGTATTTTAATTGATGCTTAACTTTTCTTAATGTTTAAATGTGTGCATGCTTTTTATGTCAACTGTGTGCTTAATGCCTGTATGTATTTTACTAATATCATTATGTTTAATGTCTGTATGTGTCTTAATGTATATGTGCATGCTTTTATGATGTGTTGTTATTGTTATTAATAGTCCATGCTAAAAGCTATTACTAAAGCTTATGTTATATATTGTTCTCATCATATCGAATTTAAATAAAACTTTGAATCGAATTGAAAAAGTATTCAGGAAAGCCTGGTCTATGTTGAAGCTTTAGGTGCACAGTATCACCGACCAGCTCTCACACTGGTCTATGATAACGCACTGATTTTAAGTTGAATTAATACATTCAGAAATCGTAGTAAGAAAAGAAGAATGAGCTTACAAGCTGATTCAGTGTCACTCAACCGGTGATATACTTTTGAGAGAAGTGTGTATACCGGTTCACATACTTTAGATGTCACATTAAGCCTGTTCATCTAAATTCTCCTACTCCTACAAGGACGGTAATAAGTTAAATTTTATTGTAATCCATTAGAATTTTGAAAATACCCACACGGAATGTAAAAATTATTGGGGAATCAGTATGTTACATTAGTAAAGTGCAGAAAACTTTAAGAATAAAACTGTGAACAATTTGAACGGTCGAACAAAAAATAAGTGTCATTTGTGGAATTTCCTAATTTCCTAACTGACCCATTGACAGTGTGACGGGTGCTGTGCACAGAGCAGTTCATGCTTACCCTTCCGGAGCACCTGATGTCACTCTTGTTTTTTGAGAGATCACACTGTTAGTGCTTTAGTTTTTTGTGTTGTATATGTAATGTTTGTGTGTTTTGTGGTCACGTGGTGTCTTTGGTCTTCCGTCTTTTGGTGTTCTTGCTTTTGCCTTGTCTCTGGACTTTGATTTGTGTAATTTTGTGCTTTGTTCCTTCGGTATTCTACTGCCGTTGTTTTTTCTTTCTAAAATATACTCATTTATGAATGAATAAAGCAGCATTATGAAATGTTGTCCTTTTTTATGTTTTCCCAAGATTTAAATGTTCCAGATCTTCGTAAAATCGCGTATTAACATTGCAAATAATGCAACTTAATGAAATAATTAGTCTGTAAGCTGCCCCAGTGAGCTGAAACTACTCTCATACATCCGATTTTTGATTTATTAAAAAAAAAAACATGCACTTTGTGACGACTTTAATTAGGTCGAAATGAAAACAAAAAAACAAAAAAATGCAGAAAAGTCGATGTCTAATTGCAGCAGTAACTCTAAATTAGGGGTCTGGATTAGTAGTACAGCGGCAGATTACTAAAAAGTCGTCTATTTTACGAGTTTAATGTCCCGACATAACACACACCTATATGATACATTGTTGGAAAGAGCTGAATTAGTACTTTTAGATAAAACAGGTCGTCAAACATTTTTATCGGCCGATTTTTAAATATTTAAGGTCAAAGGTCACACGTATTAAAGTTTTGAATTATGGGGGTAGATATTCAATTGATGGTCGCGAATTACTGAAATATTCTATACGAATCAACATGATTTTGTAGGTATCCTTTGTAGTTGCTCTTCATATTACACAAACTCAATGTACCATATTCGCTGCAAAATGACGTTTAAGTGACGTTTTCTTGCTTGCACTTGCTGTATTTACTTTGAAAGGAGTTTTTGTTCACTTAATTTCAATACACATTCTAAAATAGTGACCAAAATTCTTTTGCATAGGGGACCACAATGTCCACAACGGATTTGGGGGATAAAAACCGGATCGGTGGAGACACATGTTGCTAACACAGAACTTATCACCAAGAACGTAAGGATTTCTTTTCGTATACGTTGTCTTATAACATTTGGAAACATTAATAATTTCGATCCCAAGAATAAGTACAAATTTACAAGTTATATTTGATCAGTCATTTGGCCCAAGCGGCCTTCCGTTTGGGCGTCCGTCCGTCTGCGACATCGTATTCGGTCTTAACGTTTTTGTCGTATTATATAGGTTTTTGTATTTATATATCATGGCAGTTTGCTGAGAAACTTTTTAGTGGCAACCCTTGACCTTGCAGTTTGAATTTTAGGTAAAATCATTGCTTTTTCAAGTACCACTTGTCGAGACATTCATTTCCAAACTGTCGGGAACTGCAGACACTTCACACGGCTATCACTGTCAAAAGATCATTAGAAGATGTAAACCATAGAAGACAAAGAGCTTCATAGGCATCTGCCTAGCTTCCAACCCGTTTGACCTGTTCACCAAATGAGATTCAACGTAAAAGAGTAAAGCCTTACAATAAAAATAACCTGCATTCTTAGTAGAATCTTGACAAAATCCTACACAACTTCCCTGTCAGATTTATGTCGCTTTTCAAATAAGCAGACCTTTACGTCTCGAGGACCATGCAATGACATGTTTTCTTTCCATCACGCTCTGTGATGCAACAAAATGCCTTCAGATGTTGGGACGATATCACTTGGTGCAGAATATCCCAACTAGAAGCGACTCATCTCACAATTTCCCTGTCACCAGAATCACTTTTCGGAGGCTCCATCTATACAGAGCTCCTGGGCACGTCGCCTGGTGGTAGATAGAGAAATGCCCTATTTATGTGGAGTAGTCAGGTCATAATAAGGAAAGCCTCATCGACAACATTGTGGACAAACCATTGAAAAGCTACTGTTAATATATATATAGCATTGTATGAGTATGTCACTGTAAGGAGTCATGTGTTTGACATCAAGGTAGTCGCAGGCATAATTTTCAAAAGAGGGTTATATATTATGTATGAGGATGCTGGGAGCAGAAATTTTAACAACATTTCCTTTTTAATCATTATTTTGCAATATAATATTTCACATGAGCATATAAATACAAAGTTTAATTTCCATGATCCTAATCTTCAAAGCATCTTTCATTTTGAGATTTGTCCAGAACAGGTTAAAGTTATTACTTGTTCGTCTTGAACAAATCGTTACCTTTTGAATGGTTCATTGATCTTCATTGGCAATCAGGTACTAAAATTTTAGACAAGTGGCCCACCACCACCCCAATTGGAGAATTCCACTAGACAGGCATGACAACATTAGGGGTATATGCCCTTGCCATCATCATGAATAATCGGAATACAAATACCGAAGGAAAAAGATAGAAGGGGAAATTCTTAAATCGAAAATCTAAAAACGTAAACACGGCAAATCAGATTCAACACAAATGGAGAGAATGTGACAGACAAAACAATTAAACAAAAAAAAAAAACCAAACATAACAAAACAAACAAACAAACAAACAGAAACTCCCCATAACTACAGCACTAGCAGCGTGAACCCCTGAAACCTAGAGGTATCATAAGGTGCTTCAGAAGGGTAAGCATGATATGTTCCACATATGAAAATATCAATTAAATGGCATCAAACGTAGGAAAGAAACGTTCAGTCCAAACTTTGAATAACAGCTTTCTGTCGTAATCAATTAGGTCAAATTAATCGGGCAAAGTCAGTTCAAAGAGCAGATTATGAGTGCTTCGGGTCAAACATTGAAAGTAAATAGATCAACTGAGCTTTCAGAGGCCTGACAGATGCCTATTAAGCTCTTACTTTTCTATGGTATGCCCTTTCTCCAGTGGTCTTATGATGGTGGTAGTCCGATGAAATCGTCCATATTTCCTTATAACGTTTGGAGGTGTCTTGAAAACTGGTAATTGAAAAAGCAGTTTTGTGACCCAAAGTTAAGGGTCACTGGTAACCAACATCTGAATACCTAGGCCTTCATCAAATGACAAAAAAGGTATAAGTCAAGATACGACTTGTCACAGACAGACGGACGCTCTTGACGGTCACGTAGACGGTATGGCTGATCAACTATAAGTTGTCAATTTGATGTGAGTTATGATGTCTAATTATTAGTGTTTTCACACATCAAAAGTTTTATATAAAGAAGTCCTTACAATCATTTTGTAAGTTCTTTTGTAGAAACGTGTGTCTCATGTATACAATCCGATTCTCCACGTTTTTACCCAAACAAACACATTGTGGACATTGTTGTTACATTATGCAAGGGTATATGGTCACTTTGTAGAACGAAAATTCAAATTTTAGTAAACTAGAACTTTCTTTACAGTAAAAACAACAAGTGCAAAGACGAAAGCGTTATTTAACGCCATTTTGAAGTGTAGACGGTGCATTTACTATTTGTGCTGTGTAGAGCAACAACATAGGATACCTACTAAATCGTTTTGATTCGTGTAAATCATTTCAGTATTTCGCAACCGTCGATTGAAGACCAATCCCTTTATTTCACGATTTTTATACATGTGACCTTTGACTTTGAATATTTCAAAATCGGCCGGTACGAATCTTTGACGACCTGGTTTATCTAAAAGTACTGAATCGGCACTTTCCAACGATATATTATATAGGTGTGTGTTATGTCGGGACATTAAAGTCATTTTTTTCCTGGCCATACCGCTGCACTATAGGGACCACTTTTGAATGTATTTTCAAGATTCACAGAAATTCTTATTGACACACTTCGTCACTCACTGTTTTTCGCACTGGTTACGTGTCGCGCATAGATCCCTTCAAGTTCCCTGAATTCATAGTTTTTGAAGAAAAAAATCAGTGAAAACTATCAGAGAAATTTAAAACCAGAAAATCACAGTAAATTACACGCAAAATTCCATGGGTTCGAGCTCTCGTGTGTTTGAAGTCGAAATAAATACCAGTGGGACGAGATTCCTTGCCAATTTAGTAAAGAAATGCTGACCAATACCTCCCAACAGCGATAAACTTTTGATTTATTTGAAGCGTACTACAACATGCTCCACAATATCACAACTAGGTTCTAAATCAAATCAATTCAAATTGCACTCCAGAACCATACAGCTTATTTGTCACATTTATGCTTCGAGCTTAATGCCTAGAACAAACGGTCGGTCCCATGTCATGCGTGTATCCCATTATCACACTAAATGTAGAATATATCAAACTTTGAAACAAATAAAAGCGGATTTTCCCCTGCAAAGTTTATCGGAAAACATTGCGTCATCTCTATTGGTCGCGAGAGCTCGGCATTTGATGGCCCATGGTTCTCATACATTATAATATGTTAGACAAGTGGGCGTGTGATAGTTAGCTTAAACTTGATCGTCCCAAGAACTAAGCATCAATTTATGGAAGAAGTATTTTCCTCAGTTTAAATAAAAAATAAGAATAAATAATAAACTAAAATGTAGTTGACAACATTTTTATCTGAAATTAACTTGAAATTTAAGATATCTCTTATAGGATATATCATATGCTATTTACTTCACCGTTGTTTTTGCGTTGTAATGAAATCGTTGTACGGTGCGTTGACTTGAGTAATACCATTAAAGTACTAATTTACAAATGTTCTAAAAGTAGAAATATTTTAAAAAGAAACAGAATGGTAGTGTGTTTCTTTATGCTTTAGGTTCCATTCATACATTTATGTATTTTAACGAAAATTTCAGAAAATTTCCAAAGTAACACACATTTCCTTATGAGCGTTCCAACGGTTTTCAGTTTTATCATAATATAACTATTTCGAAACACTTTAAAAGCACGATGCAACGATCTCTGAATAATTTTTACATTCTGTGTGGGTATTGTTAACAAAAGAATTAAATACTTTACTGACTAAAATTCATAAAATAAAAATTTTTGGCTTCTCACTGCCATATTTTCCCGTTGTCTGCGCGTTGCAAATACCGTTGTCAGTGCGTTGGCACCGTTGTCAGTGCGTTGGCACTGTTGTCACTGCATTATCATGGACCAGCATGGCTCTGTACGTCCTTGCTTACAGGCACTTGTTTAAAAACAAACTGCTATCTATTCAGACAAAATGCTATCTATATACTATCCACATTGTGGATAAAATATGGGTAGTATATAGAGAGTACTTATTTCTAAAGTAAAACAGGTGCCTGTGGATTGGCCCGACGAGAACGGGGACTGGATTGGGCGAACAGACCCGTTGTTGTTGTTTTATCCCTAGAGGAGAGTTCGAAACATGTGCATTGTCCATGGTGGGAGAGTTATTGGAATGTACCTCGTTAATTGATGATTACGGTGATTTTAAACTGACATGTCACAAAAATGAGTTTTTAAATAGAAAACGTGATCGTCGTTCCCCCTTTTTGTGTGTTCGTTGAACTAAATCTTCCTCCAAAACAGGAGAGTACGTGGACGCTTCATTGCAATAGTGGCCGACAACTTTGATATTTTTTTTTCAAACTACGACCACAGGGACTTGCTCCCGGTCTAGAAAAAAAATTTTTTACTATCAAATATGAATCTCGGAGAAAAAACACAAGGGAAATCCTATTCCTGATACCCCGCTCGCTTCGTTTTCAATTTTCTCAATAAAATAACCCAAACCTTATAATTCTGCCTTTTACATTCTCTTCCTGAATGATTTTCTAAACAGAAAACCCATTTTATATCGTAGGAAAGCCCCACTTCATTCCTATATCTCGATTCGTTTACTCGTATTTGACATTTAGGATAGTTCATGGCACTGAATGTGAAACTACCATGACCTTCACATTCTAGATTTAAATCTTTCACGCGGGATTCTCGGGACTTTTTTTTCTCCGAGATTCATATTTGATAGTAAACAATTGTGGGAAGATCTACGCAAGCCAGTAATCACTCCAAAGAATCTCAATATGTTGAACATTTATTGTAACTTTTCCTATTAATGTTATGTTAAAATATTCTGATGGTGCTATGATTTATTCATGTATGTTTACTTTATTTAACGTGAATATTAACGTAAGTTTGATGCTTCTCATTATATTTCAAGAACATTTACTTTGGTAGTGCTATTAGTGTTATGCTATAAATAAGACTTACTTCAAGTATTGATTTGAGTATACAAATACATCATGAGCCACCTCACCCTTGTCAATCAAACACGCAATTTTCTATCCAAGGCTATTCCATAGCCTAGCGTATCGTTTTTATTTCATAAAAACCATTATCCGATTTATATCATCCACTTATGTTTATAAAGTCCCTCGTGTTTTCTAGTTAAAAAGATTAGTTACTTAAAATCAGCTATTTTTTTTTTTAAATCCATCAAAGCAACAACAAGGCAACCAAACCGTCAACCCAAGAGATTAGTCCAAAAGCATAGCAAAATCAGTACTACAGAGACAACAATTTTTAAAATAATTTCAATTTGCATTACGTAGGCCTGGAAGGGGCATGTTCTTGTTAAAAGAAAGGAACAAAAAATTGTAAAGATTTAGATGAATAGGAGTTTGTTGTTCCTGCGGTGCAATAAAACCCAGACAGCTTGAATCTAGTGCCAAACGTGCTGTTGTTAAATAATGGAAAAAAATATGTTGTATAGTTATAACTAAAAATAACTGATTCACTTACCAAATCCCCTGGTTAAGTTTAGTGACTAACACACAGGGAAGAACCTTGGTGGGATCGTTGTACCACCAAGGGGATTTGTCAACACCATGTTGTTATTAAAATGTTTTAAAATCTTTTAAAAAAAGAAAATAAAAAAAAAACAATTTTTAAAACAAAAAAGAAAAATGAAGACACAAATATAAGTACAACACGTGAACCCAAACAAAAACTAAAGGTTGAGACAAGGCCGCGGGGTCATGAAATTTAGACTGCTAGCCGTTCTAAGATTATGCATGTTCCAAAAATCAAGAACAAATTCTATTTTACAAAAAACTGAAACTTGAACATTAAGAATAAGACAGTTCGTGATACCGAAGCCAGATGCACCGGTAGAGTAGCATCTCCTGTTTGTTATAAAACACACGCCGTGTTAAACATGTCACGTCCGGTAGAAATCAAATTCGGTAAACGTAGAAGTAACGAATCAAAATGTCAAAGGGGAATTTCTGTGCACATCTGTAACACGGATATACCAAAGTGATCAACAAGTTCATGATGTCGACTATAAAACTGAAATTGGAATTTTTGTGTTTTTATTTCAAATTAGTTTTCATCGGATAAAACAGAGTGACAGAAGAGTATGGATTAAATACACATTGAAAATATCCAGTCTAGGCATAGCAGAGAAGACAAGTGAATAAAAGGTAGAATTACAATAAATTGTAATTCTGTACATGGCAATTTTTAATTATGCCACCTATTGATGTGCATGATTTCTCCTTACATTTTTGCACAATGTCTTCTCATATGCAGAAATGAAGTTGAGTTGAGAATTACCTACCATACCCTTAAAGTTCGATTAAAAATGGGGATGACATTGGGTTATTTTTGTGCACATGTGTTTGTTTATTATTTTCATGACAATTTCTAGAACTAGTGTCTTCTTCCTATTTTGATATCAAATGTTATTTCATTTTACACTAAACTGCTTCAAAGACTCATGCTCGCATTTCTTTCAGTGTTTAAGCCTAATAAAATATAAGATATTTAGATTTAAATGTTGATTTTATTTGTGCTATTTTCTATCCAAAGAAGGTTTATATAATAGTTTGCCTTAAAAAACAGGATTGAGACCTAAAATAAGAAATGACGGGATATGGAGTAAATGCATATGAGACAAACCTCTATAAATACATGTTAATATAAAGCAATTGAACAGTTTTTATTGTTGTTCTTCATCTTGAAATAACCATAAGGCCTTCAACATTAAGCTTTGCTCATACCTCATAATAAGTTCAAGACGGCCCCTGGCACCGCTTGAGTCGAATTCATTGCTAATTGTCGAGCAACTCTACAAACATGCTTCATGATCATTCAAGAATGCGGTGTTGTCAACAAACATAAAGTGTACAATCGCTGCCATCCGTTGCCCGACAAAAGAATAACAGAGGACATTTCACAACACTTAAACAAACACAGAGCACTCATCGAGTCAAAAGTATGAAAACTTGGCATAATAAAATCATGAGATGTGGGCACAACAAACAGGTGGTCAGAATAAAAATTTGATATTAAAAAGATAATAAAAATGTCAAAATTTAAGATATGCTAGTGCATCCATATGAGAAATTCTCTCAAGCACAATTACACCATAACAGAAATGTATATAGAGCATACATGAATCAGGCTCATAAGACAAATTTCAACGAAATGCTGATAAACATTTTTTCTCAGTTAAAAGTGTGTTATGCGGGTCCATTTAAGAGCTTTCAGGTATTCTAGGTAAGTCGAATTTCATTTGAATTAATTCTAAACATATGTTAAAATCTTTTTGAGACCATAGACAAAAACGACACAAATTAAGGAATTATCCGACAATTTGATTCAATAGTGAATATACATATTCATGTGCTTCCCGCGGTAACAAGAATAATGCAACAATAAACACTACTGCACTTTTGAAAATACTTAAATTTATCATCTTACCATTTTAATGTGCATCGTAATATTGCTGAATATAGTAAGTGAGAACCGAACTGTCAGTTTTGAAGGAATAATCCAAGGACAATGAAAACATTGGAAAAACAAAGAAACAAAGTCATAACATGAGCAAGGCACAGTAAAGAAAAAATAGACATGCACATATACAAAAATGAATAGGAGAAAAAAAATAACACATTTCTTTTCCTACAATCATGGTTAAGCTTAATCCTTCACGATCATAAATTTCGTCACCTCATCCCTCAAGATCATTTTTGGATAAGAATGCAAAAAAAATCATATTTTTTTTTGTATTTATCGTTTACCTTGTACAAAAAGCAAACCCATCATTAATAAGCAAAATATAAAGAATATTGGTTGTAGTAGAAATTTGAACACTGGGCAAAGGCATTTTTCCAAAAAGAACAAAAAATGTGCTACGAATCTTCAAAAAGTCCGTAGGGTTTAACGTCGCCTTTTGTAATTCTGAGCAGCATGTTGTACCTTTTAAATATTTTTTGGTCCTAAGCGATAGTCTGACAATAATCATTTTGACAGACACATTTCGTTTTCCCTGTAAGTTCTCTCCTTTTTCAAAATATCAAGTTTTTTCAAAATAATTGTCAATTTAATCCCTCACGATGGTGTCACCGAATCCCTCACGATCCGGTCTCAAGACTTAACCGCCGTTACAAATCCCTCACGATAATTTTTATCGGCGTAACCGAATGACAGCCTTGGTCTAATGTCTCGGATTCAACACACATTAGATTGCTACGGAAATATTTTAGTATTTCTATCAGGCACCTTCTTTCAACCATGTGTTTGGTCATGATACTGAGTACAAAGCAACTACCTCAGACGGTTCTATGACAACTCGGCCGGGGCACGTCCCCTCCGACTGAAAGGCAAGACCAAATCGGACAATCACAGTCAGAGTATCTGGAAGTTTAAATTGTTATTTAGGTAAAACTTTGAAAAGATAGATACAAAAACAACGAAAACATCTGAAAATGTGATGTTTTTAAACGGTCCTCCCCATTCAGTTTTCTGTAAGGGTATCCAAGAGTTTGTTCATTCAGTAGTCGATTTTAGCGTTCCAAGTGAGCTCTAATTCAAATTATATTTGATAATAAATTAAAATGCAGTTCTGTAGTAAAAGGGATTCAGGACAATAATGGATATAAGAATTTCATTAAAAAATCATTGAAATCTCCTTTTAAAAATTTTTTCAAAAGGAACTTCTTTGGCAATGAAATGTTCATCCCAGTGCTAAGTAAAAAAGGATCTCGAATCACAGTTCGGACAGAAATTTTAAATTTTCCACAAGGGAAAAATATATGATATCTTTAAAAGAAGTTTTTAATAACTTATGGGACAGAGTTTTTTGAAGCTCTGATTAATAGGGCGGTCACAGAGATAACTATCCCCAATGAGAAAGTCCGAATAACTGGTGCTATCGCATAACGAATCAGCTGTGAAACTCCGTAAGCAGAAGGATTAGGAAAATTTTTCTCCATGTTAGAGAAATTGATAGTTTTGATATCAAAATTGTCCCTTTGTCGCAAAGTTTAGTTTTAAGAATACAATATTCGGCAAAGATGATTACCTTGATGATTGCCTTGATCTCTTATTCAGGAGTTTACATTAAAGGACCCATTAAGCAAAAGTAAAGAACATCAAAAATGTTTCTATAAGTGAGACTGGAAGATCTGGCATCTTTTATTTTGTGAGCCTGACAAGTCCCTTTTCAAGTTGCATTGACGGAAATGGGACCTTACTTGTATTGTTAAAATTGTAATGCATATATATAGTCACTCAAATTGTAGTGTTCAAATTCCTCAGTGGAACGATGATTTCGATGGTTTCACATCCTTTGACTCTAACTCAGTTGGTCTTTGACTTCATACACGGTCTTTTTCCAAGGCTTTGTATACAGATCCTTTGACTCTTACTCATTTGGTCTTTGACTTCATACACGGCCTTTTCCAAGGCTTTGTATATAGATCCTTTGACTCTAACTCAGTTGGTCTTTGACTTCATACACGGTCTTTTGCAAGGCTTTGTATACAGATGCTTTGACTCAAACTCAGTTGGTCTTTGCCTTCATACACGGTCTTTTTCCAAGGCTTTGTATACAGATCCTTTGACTCTAACTCAATTGATTTTTGACTTCAGACGCGGTCTTTTTCCGAGGCTTTGTATACAGATCCTTTGACTCTAACTCAGTTGGCCTTTGACTTCAGACGTGGTCTTTTTCCAAGGCTTTGTATACACATCCTATGACTCTAACTCAGTTGGTCCTTGACATACACGGTCTTTTTCCAAGGATTTGTATACACATCATAGGACTCTAACTCAGTTGGTCTTTGACTTCATACACGGTCTTTTCCAAGGCTTTGTATACAGATCCTTTGACCTTACTCAGTTGGTCTTTGACTTCAGACACGGTCTTTTTCCAAGGCTTTGTATACAGATCCTTTGACTCTAACTCGGTTGGTCTTTGACTTCAGTCACGGTCTTTTTCCAAGGCTTTGTATACACATCCTAGGACTCTAACTAATTTGGTCTTTGACTTCATACACGGTCTTTTCCAAGGCTTTGTATACAGATCCGTTGACTCTAACTCAGTTGGTCTTTGACTTCAGACACGGTCATTTTCTAAGGCTTTGTATACAGATCCTTTGACTCTAACTCAGTTGGTCTTTGACTTCAGACACGGTCTTTTTCCAAGGCTTTGTATACAGATCCTTTGACTCTAACTCAGTTGGTCTTTAACTTCAGACGCGGTCTTTTTCCAAGGCTTTGTATACAGATCCTTTGACTCTAACTCAGTTGGTCTTTGACTTCATACACGATCTTTTCCCAAGGCTTTGTATACAGATCCTTCACTATCTTTTAAAGTAAAAAGAAAAATGATTTTTAAAGAGACATGTTTCCGTTGTGGTTTACTTTCGCGCCCTGGTCCGCAAATGTATTTATTTTCAAGTTATACAAGACTTAAAAATTTCTGTAAGATGTGTTGTAAAAGACACCAAGACATCTGCACAATAGTAGATCATAACAAGTCATGTCATTGTGTTTAATATCCGTATGTTTCTTAATGTTTTATATGTGCATATTTTTATGTTAATTGTTATTGTTATATTATAGTCGATGCTAAAAGCTTGTTAAAGCTTATGTTCATTATACATCGACTCTAAATAAAACTTTGAATTTGAATTGAATTTGACTTTTGAACAAGGAGATGTGAAAGTCTTGAGCGATTAAACTAGAAAAAAAATATGAAAACTGAAGCGTCATCAAGACCATCAAAAGTAAATGGAGGCCAGTGTACTGCTTCTGTATCAATAAGAGAAAGGCCTCTTTTATCTAAAAAAACTTCTTATTCCAGGATGAGTTGAAAAGTTGGTGTATTTCCGGGGAAAAATGTGACAATAAGAAATATGTTGCTTCAGATTGAATTGAGTAAAGCGAGCATTTTTGGAAACATTTAGTACATGATGTGCAAATGACTGATATAAGTACATCGGCAAACGATTACCGAAGCAAGAACGAGGAAAGAGGAAATTCTAAAATCATAAATCCAAAATCACGGCGAATTAAACCCAACTCTGTTATAAACTAGTGTATTGTGAAAAACCTCACAACGCATTCTGCCTTGCACTGGTCCAGATAAACTTTGCCCATGCACGTACTTCGCTGCAATTTTAACGATTTTTTTCGATGCATGTGGTAGAATTATTGGCACAATAAAATTGTAAATATTTCCCTTACATCAAGGATTCGTCTAATTTCGTTCAACATGTTATCGAATGATTTTTAACTGCAATTTACTACTTTGACTTATCTAGATGATTAATAACCTTCTAATTTATGTCGTAGACGAAGCATTAGTTTAAATAAATAAGGTATAATTTGTAGTTAAAATTCATGAACTAATGTAGAGTTTGGACATATTAATCAGTGACACCGAAATAGAAGTATGATAAAGAGCCAATAAAGTACCAACCATACCTATTATTAACTTATACCTATATCATAGAAGTCGTTAACCGTCTGGATATAGCCAGGTCTGTGTCCAGCTATGGATAATCTAATGGAGGAGGAAATGGAGTCTGATAAAAACGTTCAATTTCATTCTATTGATTCTGAAATCAGTTTTCAGAGGATTAAAGATCTTCCAAAAAAGTCGAAATATTTTGGTGCTCATAAAAGATTATCTTGGATATGTGAAAAAGAAATACAAAAATGTGCAAAGGATACAAAACTAGTGACACTCGAAATAGAAAGATCTCAAACATTTTATAAACAAAAGCTTAGAAATTTAAATGATACTAAAAAGAACATTAAAACATCAAGAAAGGAAAAGGCCGATAAACATCGATGCAAAAGTTGTTCGGAAATCGATGAGAGATTGTTCCAGCATCCTGCTCTTGAAGATGATACTATCTGTGAACCTTTTATTAGTACAGAAGACGAGATTGAGTCTGAACCTTGTGAAGTGACATTAAAACCACCGCCTCAGTTAATGGGTAGGCGGTTTACAATGCCAGCGCTGTCAAAGACATTCTTGGGAGAAACTAATTTGAAGGTTCCAACTGATATCTAAATTTTGACTCGTAATTATTCATGACAAAAGTGGTCAAGTTGCATGTATAGAATAGTGAATGGAATACTGTTTGTCGTGTTTGCTTGGATTAGAACGGTACTATCACATTTAAAACACATCTGTTTTAATTCATATTTAAAACACGTTTGTTTTGATATTTGTTTTCTGTGTTTTTGTTTTATTATTTCTTTTGTGTGTAAGAAATAAACAGAAATGTTGCAAACCATCGTATTTTCCCATATTCACATGGAAGTTTATGCTATCGTCGTTTTATTCGTATTTAAAGTAGTTATCTCTTTAAACTGTCGTAAAATCAGAGAAGTGCCTTTTCTAACACCCTTGTAACGATAAGAACACAATTAAGTCCAACTTGACTTGCTACCAATAAATTGGAGGTATAAAAAGTTAATTTTATACTTGGTCGTTGCAATAACATTTTTCAAATGTTTTCGGCCACCTTCTATAATATAATGTATGCTTTGGAACTCTAAACAAATGGATGAATGTGGCAGTGTGTAAATGTAACACCAATAAACAGAAAGGGACCCCTCCGAAGATATTTTGATTTGAAAACAATGTTTTAATTGTAATTTATAATGTCGACAAAAGACGCGTTGAGTATAACAGTACCCATTAAAGAGGGGCCCTCATTAAAGTAATTTGTTTTTATTATTTCATTTCATGTCCATATTTTTTTTATGGCGAATTGAATTTTGTTACAATTTTCAACAAGCAAACGGATGAAAAAATAACAGCTACTAAAGGAAAAGTGTATGCAAGGACGTATAATGATTATAAGTCATTGGTGTATGTGTAAGCGTACTTTCTTTCCGGGTATATAAATTCCCTGTTACATATAAAAATTGATCTGTTACCGGAATGAACACGATTCAAAAGTCCCGTATTCAGCGACTCGTACTCCAGCCTATATGACTATAGCATAAGTATCCGAGGTGATCGTTTCCGCCTTCAATTACACGAGAGTTCCCATCTCGAAAGTCCCGTATTGTACGTATTATTAAAATTGAATTCAAGATCCCTTTTTTACTTAGTACTAGGATGATCGTCTACGACCTTTCGATAGCAATTGCTGCAGAGTTGCTACCGGACACTGCCGTAATGGAAGGGGAGGTTTGGCGCACCTGATTTGTCTTTTTGTCTCATGGACATACACATCGGCTCTAAACAACTCTGGTAATTTTGTTATTACCCCCATCCTTATTTGTGAGCTAGTGGTGTAATGTTCATTTGTTCTTACTTCATACTGATGTTTATTGTCCAGTTTCACACCATGCTCAAGGAGGTTCTTTAGTGTTGTGTCCATTTCGCTACAAATTAAATTTGCAAACTTTGTTCTAATGTAGCTGCTTTAATGGTCTTCAAAAGATATGACATGAGTAGGAAGGAAGACTGAGTGTGATTATAAAACTGACATCTTAAGATTGGAGGTTATACAACCTACTTTATAACATGATATTTTGTAAGTAAATAAAGCATAAAATAAATTGTTCTCAGAAAAATAATAAGCATACACCGTAAATCATTTTTACAAAAATGTGAATTCTTCTTTTCAAATAAATAAACCACATATCTATAAAACTGAATTTTTAATTAAGTGTGCATGTCCACGTTACGATGTCAGGTTGCAAGGGTTCAAGTTCTCATCCGTTGCCGAGGAAAAATGATTCAAGCCTAAGTGTGAATTCTTGAGTGGTCGTTCACGTCAGAATATAAGTTAAAAGTAGAACGATACTTTATAGAAAATATAACGATATTTTTACATCGTATAAAGTTAATCTATTACTAACACCATATAAATACGCAAGTGTTAAAGTTACACCTTTTACAATTATCAATTTTACTCTTTACAAATATCATATACTTCTGACAAGTGACCAGCATCTTCACATGTCTGACAAATATAATCAAACTTCTGACAAGTATCATTACACTTCTAACAAGTATCATTAAACTTCTGACAAGTTTCATAAAACTTCTGACAAGTGACAAGTATCATCATACTCCTGACAAGTATCATTAAACTTCTGACAAGTGACAAGTATCATCATACTCCTGACAAGTATCATTAAACTTCTGACAAGTGACAAGTATCATCATACTGCTGATAAGTATAATTACACTTCTTACAATTGACAAGTATCAACATACTGCTGACAAGTATTATTACACTTCTGACAAGTGGCAGGCATCATCATACTTTTGACAAGTATCATTACACTTCTGACAAGTTGCAGGCATCATCATACTTCTGACATGTATCATTAAACTTTTGACAAGTGACATGCATCATCATACTTCTGACAAGTGACAGGCATCATCATACTTCTGACAAGTGACAAGTATCATCATATTTCTGACAAGTATTATTAGGGTCGATTCGACCTTCTTGGCCAATCAAATGCAGTAATGTCTTGACTGATTCATTGATTGATTCTATATCAATAAGTGGCAGTTCCTTTGTGAAAAGATGACAAAGTGATACATTGTGTATGAATGCACACAATATTTCGTCGGTTTCCGTCTACATTTGATGACAATGTGTTTTTTAACACAGAAGCTGACAAAAGATACTACGAGACAGATTTATTGAATCGGTTCTGAACTTCTGACAAGGGACAGGCATCATCATCCCTCTGACTAGTATCTGTATCATTGCACTTCTAACAAGTATCATTAAACTTCTGAAAAGTATCAAGTGACAAGTATCATCATACTCCTGAAAAGTATCATTAAACTTCTGACAAATGACAGGCGTCATCATACTTCTGATATCATTAAACTTATGACAAGTGACAGGCGTCATCATGCATCTGACAAGTATCATTAAACTTCTGAAAAGTATCATTATACTTCTGACAAGTGACAAGTATCATCATACTTCTGCCAAGTATCATTAAACTTCTGACAAGTGACAAGTATCATCATACTCCTGACAAGTATCATTACACTTCTGACTGTTACAGCATCATCATACTTCTGATAATTATCATTACACTTCTGACAAATGACAGGCATCATCATACTTCAAATATCATTAAACTTATGACAAGTGACAGGCGTCATCATGCTTCTGACAAGTATCATTAAACTTCTGACAAGTATCATTACACTTCTGACAAGTGACAAGTATCATCATACTTCTGCCAAGTATCATTAAACTTCTTACGAGTGACAAGTATCATCATACTCCTGACAAGTATCATAATACTTTTTACAAGTAGTATTATACAATTAACAAGATACATTAAACTTCTAAATCATCCAAACTGGATAAATATATTGTTGATCAGAAACTTTAACATGCTAATCAATTCGTCCTCGTGCTTGGTCCAATGGACTAATATCTCCGTTCACTTTTCTTATAAAAAATACAACTATGAATTAAATCTTTCGGTTGTTCATGAGGAATGATAGTACACGGTAGAGAAGTTTAATTCTGTTACCGTGTGATAATGATCGAATACATGTCACAGAAAAGTTTTCAATATCCACATTTCGTTGACACCGCTTCTTTATATGCAAGTATCAATATATTTTCAAAGGTCCTCGGCTTTAACATTTGTCGTGATGGAGGTTAACAGCCTAGAAATATATTTTGTATAATTTGTAAATTTTCGCAGATCCAGCGATATAACGTTACCGTTGTTTGTGTGGGTATTTGTGTAATTTTGGTACCCAGTACAAAGAGGGGAGATCACCCAGTGTCTTCCTTGGTCGAAATCACAAAGGAAAGTAAGACATTTCATTGACCCTCATAGTTTATTGGTTCATTTGGAATCAGACCTCACAGCCTTAATCCACTCTATAAAGATAACCAACCTAGCGTAGTCCCCTACAGGATCAATAAGGATTAAAATGGCTGCTCTTTGTTGATAAACTGTGCAAGGAAATCACGGAGGAGAGATATATGTTTTCAATCAAGTCATCACTTGTTCTTACATATGTGCACAATTATCCTGGCTGACCCTTGGTCTTAATAGAGTTCTCATGAATCTGCTTGCAGTGATAGTTCCGCCTCATTATTAAGAATTAAGCATTTTGTTTATTTGTTTTTTATATACGTTGGTACTTACTTTGTTGATCCTTATTTCAAGTAAAATTAGTCACTTAATTCCTTGTCTACAGTCGGTTGTGTCTCCTTTTTGTGACAAGCAAAGTACAATTTACACAGAGAAAAAAATAGAAAACCGTGCCGTATAATGATAGTATCATACTTTCACTGTTTGTTGAGCAGGAGAGAATAGTAAAACATTCCAAATTTCCTGTACAACAATCAAGTAGAAGAAACACACGAACTATTTCTGTCATTTGCTAAAGTATCTCCAAGATTTACACGATAATTTTGACGATGAATACATCCAGACTTAACTAATCGATCAAATTGATAATCGATCACATATCAATAAATATCGAACAGTAATCGATTGATTAGTTCAACTAATCGTACATTTATCGATCAAACAAGGAAAAATGAAAGGATATGGAGTGAATGTACATGTGACAAAAACGCACACGATACATAGAAAACTCCAGTTTATCAAGGACAGGGCTTGGAGTTTGGCCGATTATTTTGATTAGAAATTTGTGATTGATAAGTCATCACCAAAATTTTCCTTCAACTTGAAACAGTGTTTATTACCATTAGTAATAGTTATGTAGATTGGTTAGTCAAAATATAAGTTCGGTAAATAAATGCACCAGGAATCGGGATTTCGGCAGTCTTTAAGTTGCTTTGTAGATCGGGATTTAGTAAAAAATTAAGTCGGGATTCCCGGAATGGGACCCCTCAGGTCCCCCTACAATTCTGTTCGGTAATTTTATTATTACCCCTATCAAATTATTTGTTTCGATTTCCGAATAAAATACTGTTTAATTTATTCGCTTCCTATTAAAAAAATACTGTTTAATTTATTCGCTTCCTATGCATGGGCTTTTATTGCTAAACCCACATTACCGAGCGGTAAAGTAGGTTTGACAGCGTTGAATTAACCAAAACTTTGATAAACCAGTTTTATCGACCGATAATCCTGGTTTACCAGCAAAGTCTCCATTGCCGAATGTTTATTGGGCTTTCCGAAAATAAACTAATAATTACCTCCGCTTCCTATGAGTCAGTTGATTGATAAAATTTACAGGTATTTCCAGCAGGAAAAATCCGCTTTTATATTTGCTATTCGGTATTTGTTTTTTCTGTCAACCTAGTTTTCCGAAGTTTTTTTCTCCAAGTTTCTAAATTTAATTGAAAAGGGTGATTTATTTTGCAATACTGCAAATGCGTTTTTAATTTTAAATATATATTAATGTCCATTTTTTCAATAATGTTTTCTTTTACCAAATTTATCTAATTTTTATATAAAAATGTATTTCCTTGTTTCAAATACGTGTATAAATCTAACTAGACCCCTAGATGCATGGCATTGCTAGGCCCATCGGCGCGTGGATATGCCCTACTACCTGCAAACCTAGTCCCCAGCTATGGGTTAAATAACATCACTGCCTTGTGATAGACTTGTTAGCCAAAGGCTATGGGAGCCAACCGAGACATGACATCCGATATAAACAGAGAAATGCAATCATTTACGGAAAGGACAACCCAGAGAAAAAAACGGTCCAACAGTGTGGAGGTTTGGTATGGGCTAACAATTCAATACTGTAAAAAGATATAATTGTTACAGAAACCGCAAGACATTTCAACAATTGCGGCCTTATGTCTCACTGAAGACTAAGAGGATTAAGTAAGTAAGTAAGTATAAATCTAAATGTCAATTAAAAAAAAATTAACCTCCTTTTCATAATTTTCATAAGTAGACTTTAAGAGGCCCTCAAGAGCCTGTATCGCTCACCTGGATCATTGGTGATTTAAGGAGATTAATGGCATTTCCAATAGGGCCAAGAGTTTAAATTCCTTTCCTTGAGACCACCTTGGATTGGATGCAGACATGCCATATGCAAATTCTGAATGGGCCTCCAAAGGACTTTTGTGATCAAGTTTGGTTCCAATTGGATTAGTGGTATCAGACAACTAATTTTTTAATGGAATCTAATATAAACTATGTCCTCATTGAAGGCCATCTTGGATAGGGTAATGGCCCAAGCGACACAATTTTCAAAGTTGACCTTCGAAGGACTATTATAGCCAATTTTGATTTCAACCGGCAAAGTAGTTCCAGAGAAGAAGACTTTTAAATATTTTTCCCATAAGGATCAATGTTAAACTATGGTCCCTGTTGGCGGAAATCTTGGATGAGGTATGCACATGAGCGACACAATTTTGAAAGGGGACCACCCAAGGACTATTGTGTCCAAGTTTGGTTTCCATTGGCTTAGTGGTTTCAGTGGAGAAGATATTTTAATATTTTCCCATAGGGTCCAATGTTAAACTTCGGTCCCTGCTGGCGGCCATCTTGGATCGAGTACGGACCCAAGCGACACATATTTAAAGTTGATCATCCAAGGACTATTGTAGCCAAGTTTGATTTCAATTTTCCAAGTTGTTCCAGAGAAGATAATTTTAAACATCCCCCACAGGGTGCAATGTTAAACTATGGTCCCTGTTGGCGGCAATCTTGGAAGAGGTACTGACATGAGCAACACAATTTTAAAAGGGTCACCCAAGGACTATTGTGACCAAGTTTGGTTTCAATTGGCCCAGTGGTTTCAGAGGAGAAGAGTTGTGAATATATTCCCATAGGGTTCAATGTTAAGCTACTGCCCCTACTGGCGGCCATCTTGGATGAGGTACGGGCCTGTCGGATACCTTTTCTGGAAGAGACTATTTAAGGACCATTATGAATACGTTTGGTTCTAATTGGACAAGTAGTTTCTGAGATGAAGATATTTGAATGTGTTTTCTCATAGGATCCAATGTAAAAACTATGTTCCTCGCTGGCGGCCATATTGGATGAGTTACGGACCTGCTAGAAAGAAACCTTTTTGGAAGGGACGTTTCAAGGATCATTGTGACTAAATTTGGTTTTAATTGCAAGAGTTGTTTCTAAGAAGAAGATATTTGAATGTGTTTTCCCATAGGGTCCAATGTTAAAATTATGTTCCCCGCTGGCGGCCATCTTGGATGAGGTACGGATACATTTTTAAAGGGGACCACCTAAGGACTATGGTGACCAAATTTGGTTCCAATTGCCCCAGTGGTTTCAAAGGAGAAGATCTTTAAATGAAAAGTTTACGACGGACGGACGACGGACGCCAAGTGATGGCAAAAGCTCAACCTGGCATAGCAAGGTGAGATAAAAGGGTATAAAGGTTCAAAATAAACATTTCCACACTCTAGTTTTGATTAAGTATACCCAAAATTCTTTAGTAATTCATATAAACTATCCGGTAATTGAGTTTTTGGTCGGGCTGTAAACCGGGATTACCTATATCGATAATCCGGTTTTCTACTTTTAACAAAAACTCATAGAAAGCGGAGGTTTCCGCGTATTTTATTTTGAAAACCCTCATTAAAGGGTGTTCTTTTCGGTAAACCATACTTACCGGTCGATTAACACGGCTTTCTGATGTTATAGTTAAATTAGCGCTGAAAACTTTAACAACCAGTCAAGTAGGTTTAGCAATAACAACTCAGAGGGGGGGGGGGGTAACATGTATTTGATATCGGAAACCCCTATTACCGTTCGTTAATTTGGATTTTTCTATGCTAGACCATAATAACCGTCCCTGTAAACCTGGTTTTCCTGCGATAATGCTTGTTTACCTAAGTTTTCGATATCTTAATATTAGACTCCTATATAGAAATTTAAATAAATATATAGATATATATAAATATATATAAATGCAGACTTATTTCGCGTTGGTTTCACTGTTGATCCAGGTTGTGCCTGCGGATGGGTGGTTGAAGATTCTCTACATTGTTTTTTTTAATGTAATAGATATGTCAGAACCAGAGAACAATTTCGAAATAAGTAAGCTTTTCTATCTAAAATAAATATAGAGACTTTACTTTTTGGAAATGATACCTTGTCTGATGATATAAATTCAAATTTCAAAACAGTTCATTGGTACATCAAACAGACAAAACGATTTGAATTGCATTAATCACAAAATTCATTTAGTTATATTAACTGTTTTTTTTTTTAGTATTTCTTATCTCTCTCTCATTCTCCCCTTAAGAAATGTTACCAAATAGCTCCACACAATCCATTTGATTATGAGATATACATATAAACAGATATACATATTTACATTGTAGATATTCTGACATGTATCAGTTTTTTTTTAACTGTATTACTTCATATTATTCATATTATTGCTGACGAATGTAAAGTTGTTTATGTAATGTGATTGAAGTGGACCTTTGTAAGTTGTTATAACTTGTGCCCGATTCATTTAGCAATAGTTAAATCTAATTTACCTAAGTTTTGGGTTGATTTTGCGTTCCATGAGTACATTTCGCCGTTAACACCAATGTTCTATTTTTCAGATAAAACTGCGGTTTTTGTAGTCCATCTTCTTACTTCCAAACATGTTTACAGCTCAAAAAATAACTAGCCTATATAAAATCACATTTTCAGTGAAAAACAACTTATGTCACATATAGTCCTTGGTGTTGATTCCTGTCGTATCAAATAATTAAAAAAATAAGTATTAGTTTGGTTTTCTTCGACTTTTAAGATTTCTTTAAGGTTTGTGCTTTTCTCGGTTTGTCCTTTTTTCTGTAGGCCGAGGAGAATCTACTCAGATTCTTGATAGATGGGCACTTGACATTTACAGTGGTTTGTACCATTGTTGTGTTTTTTTAAAGGCTTTATAGGTCAATTTTCCTTGTTCTCCGCAACATAGATACACACAAGAACGCCTATTTCACTAACTACATTAAATATTCAAAAAATTTTGATCACGGCTACCTATCTCCAAAATCATAACATTTCGGTTATGCAATAGAGATGTTTTGGGGTATTTCCGGTTACGATTCTGAGGATACTAACACACCGCTTCAACAAGTAAGTCGATCTTTTTCATAATTACTTAAATCACATGGCGTTTTCAAGAAATCGGAGAAAGTGAGTTAGTGCGTAATTGATCAAGGTATTCCACAGTACCACAACTGCCATAATATACCAAAGAATAATGACGAAAATTGATTTTTCTCGACACTGAAGCCGGGTAAAATTTGACACAAACACCCGACTTCGTGAATGTGAAGGCCCCATATGGTTAAAGCAGCCGATAAAAGTTTTAAAAACGTTTTGGGAGGGTTTATAGAATGAATTTGCTGCATTTATGTGTGTATTTTTTTTTGTGTGTGTGGTTTTTATCTAAATTCTGTCAATGTTGTAGAAGCTTATGCTTCCGGGGACACGTTACGGATTCGGTGGATTCGTTATGATACAGAGTATTGATAAGGTACATAAAGTATACAGCAAATGCAAAATGTGTTTGCTACTTTTGGATATATCATTAAATTAGAGCTTGGTTTTGATTACATTTGATATTTATTGCAATCCTTCTTTTCAGTATTGATGCCAATGCTTTATTTTACTGAAACATGTAAATATAGATATCCTTTGCCAGTTGTTGGCCAATTGTTTGTAGTAAAGCCATATTTAATGAATGATGTTACAGGTAGTATCTTAATTATTTTACAGGGATTCAAAGGACAGATGCTGAGTGTCAAATATACGCTAGGAAAGGCAACAAATAAGACAGCAATAGGAATACAGAGCTATTGTCGTCTCAAAGATTCGGAAGTTTTGATAGAATAAAAATACTTTTAAAATAATAAAACGTCTTTGCTACTTCAGCCAATTTCAATGTCATAGACGAGGTCCTTTCATTAAACCAATTCCTAGGATTACCATCATTTTTCCAAGAAACAGGAAAATAAAGAACCATCAATGTTCTGAAAAAACTTTTACCGTGTATTGAAAACTATGGACGCTTCAAATGAACTGAATATGCTTTCCAAAAATCATAATTTATCCACGTCTCCAGCACATGGGAAGGTTTTTTCAATAGGGCAAAATTACCATCTGGAGTGAACAAAATTAGAAGAATATGGAATAAATGTATATGAGACAAAATCACAATAAATACAGAGATAAAGCATCAACAGGACAACACTTTCATTGCTTGGTTTTTAATTAACCTGAAGCCAGCATGAAATGACATTCCACCAATGATCTGACATATCTTTCAAACAAAAAACATACATTTTGAAGTAGATTCCCAGTTTTCCACAACTTACCATATCATACTTTAATTTTCAACTGCAGTGTAACGTGTGTCATATGAACAGCAGAACAAAGTGACACTTTCCTGTTAATAATTTGTTTTTAAGGGTTAACACTGTTACTTCCAGTTTTGTGGCGTTTGCATTTTGTTCTGTCTGTCCCGAAATCTTTATTTATTTATATATATCTGCTTGTGTAATCTTTAATGGTGTTGTGTTTTCGGAGTTCGTTCGAAATCATTCTGTAGAAGGCAAATGGGATAAACTATCAATACAGATATTCAATTATTCGAACTGCAACGTTTTACCTTATTTCTCGGTAACCCTGATGTCCAACTTTTATCCATTTGACATCTTTTAGCAATGTTTATTGTTCAGAGGAGTAATACTCAGCTCTCAGTATATTGATTCCAGAGCTCCATGAGGGGAGCCTGGGTTGATTTATAAGTAAGAGTTCAGCGTCCACTGTGCAATATTTCAATTGTTGATGTGATTGTCTCTGCTTAGGTCAAGTGTAAACCAAGGATTTGTTTGTGTAAACATTATTACGGGAAACAAGTTAACTCGTACCAATGTAAACTATAAAACGAGTTAACCGTAAAAATATGTTGTTGTTGTCATTGTACAAGTATAGTAATTTGATACTAAATATTCTCCATCGGATGAATAATTTGAGTAAATCGGTTTTGCATTATTTTGTTATGTTATATGTGCTTATGACAACATGTTCACACGTCGACAGATTGATATGCTGACACGTCGACAGGTTGAGCTGTTGACCCGTCGACAGGTTGATATGTTGACAAGTGGACAGATTAACGTTGGCACATTGTTTTACATAATTAGGTTATACGTACTTATGTTAGCTTGTTGACAAGTTGACATGTTGACAAATCGGACGGTTGGCATGTTGATAAATTGAGAGGTTGACATGTCGAGATGTTGACATGTTTACACGTTGGTGTTATGATTAAAGTTTATGTTATGGTTTGTTTTATATTTTAAGGTTATGGTTAGGTTATGTTAAGGGTTATTTTTAACTTATGGTTAGGGAATAGTTATGTTTGGGGTTATAGTTAAGGTTAAGGTTAGGCTTAGTATAGTTTGGGCTAAGGTTATGGTTTGGGTTAGGGATAGGGATAGATTAGTGTTATGGTAAGGGCAGTCGTTTGGGTTAGGGGTAGGTTGAGGTTGGTTTAGGTTTAGGGTTACATTAGTGTTATGATTAGGTTTCGATGAGCGCCCTGTTATCGTTTATATGATGTATCTTCTATTGGTCCCTATGTCGGGGCAAGGTATGATAGTGTTTGTAAGAGTAATTTTCCCGATATGTTAGGCTTGTTGACGTGTCCGCATCCATGACAAAATGGATACATGGATGTAGCGTTGTTCAACATTTAGCAATTGAATTCCTCTCAAACTCTTGCTAGGGGACGTCTCGAACTCACTATGAGGTAGGAGTGTTTGCTCTTTGTTGAAGACCTCATGGTGACTTTGAGATGAAGAACAACAATAAAAGCGTTGTTCCATTTGCTTAATCTTACCATGTATTTATAAGGATTTTGTACTATGTACATCTACTCCATATCCCTTTATCTGTTTATTATCGCTATTGTTAGGATTATGGTTAGTTTCGGGTTAAAGTTATGTTTAGGGTTGCTAAGCTTGAGTCTGGTTGATTAGGGTGATCGTTAGGTTAAGTTTAGGTTTAAGGTTAGGGTTAGACATGGTTAGAGAGGTTGAGATTAGGGTTGGGGGAGGGTATTTTAAGAAACCAAATATTGAAAGTACTACAATTAAATACGTATATTTTAAAAATGTAGACAAGTATTTTACAAAAATTTATTAATAAAAATTATACACTTTTATAGTAAAATAGGTATTTTTCAAAATAATTCTAAAAAGTTTGAATTGTGCAAAAAGATATTTCTGTACACAAAATGGCATTGAAAATTTATAGAAATAAAACTTATATAAAAACCAACGTAAATGCATAAAATACCGTGACGAAATGTATAAGTAAGTAAAGCAAACGCCTTTTGTTAATAAGATTGAAGATTATTTCTTTTTAAATCTAAAAATTATTGCAAAAAAAGGATAAATACAAATGTACAACCCCTAAAAGTTAGCAAATAAGCTAACATTGAACAGAACATTGTTTTTTACTATTCAAAACATTAAGGAAATCTAGATAATTTGTCAGTTCAGTTTTGTGCTGTTAAGCAGCTCTTTACTCTTGCTTTGGGTAAAGACAGACAAACCTAGCCAACAGGAACCAAACTTCGTCACAATAGCCCTTGGTATGTCCCCTTCAAGGATTGTGATATTTATGGCCGCCAGCAGGGAACATAGTTTAACATAGGAAACTATGGAGAATGAAATTCAAAGATCTTCACTGAAAATACTGAGCCTATTGAACTAATTTGGTCACAACAGTCCCTAGCTGGCCCACTTCAAAGTTTGCGAATTTTATGTTCGTACCTCATCCAAAATGGTTGCCAGCGGGGGACATAGTTTATCATAGGATCCTATGTGAAATACAACACGAAAAGATCTTCTCCTCTAGCTTCTTGAACAATTTCAGTTCAGTTTTAGCATGATAGTCTTAGGTGACCCTCTTCAAAGTTGGAGATTTTTATGTTCGTATCTCATCGGCAAGATACAGTGTACATGTAGCTGTCAGCGGGATATAATACAAATGTAGATTAACAGAGGATCCTATATTAATTCATTCAAAAATCTTTCTTTATGAAACTCGATTCAATTTCACCACAAAAAATCATGGGCATTATTTTTTTAAGTTTCTGATCATACTCTCATACAAAAAAGTAAACGCGGCATTAGTGAAATCAAAGGCAGGCAAAAAGTGTTTTAAATATTTATTTTTGAATGAAAAATTTCATGAATAATGAATCGTCATAATTTATCATGTTAAACTTAATAAAAGCAAGATGTGCATATTGAATTTTAGATGAAATCAAGAATCAGAATCAGAATTTATTAATACAATAAAAATTATTTCTATTTTTCGTCATATAACTCATTAGACACTTATAAAGCTAGTGCCGGCAAAATAGCCTGAGAGACTATTTTGCCGGAGCCGGCAAAATAGCTTGACAGGCTATTTTGCCCGGTTCCGGCAAAATAGCCACGACCAAAAACAGCTGGCCCTCTTTATTTTTTTTTGAAATTTCCTTTTTTCAATTGCAAAAATTGAAATACTTTACAAAAACGCTAATTGAAAGTAAATATATTAAAACTAGAGAATGTGTCTGTAAGACACGGATGCCCCGCCAAAAGATTTATGGCAAAGGATAACCTCATACTAAAATGTAGGTCAAAGCCACTTAATTGTCATTAACTTGGGCAGTTCTCATCAAGGCAATTAATTTGATGAATCATCATTGTCCTATAATGTGTAGATGTTGAGAAATGGACTTAAAAGCAAACTTTTAACCAAATTCACTGAAGCATAAAATGTAGGTCAAAGCCACCTTATTATTAATGATTTGGGTAGTACCAACAAGGCAATTACTTTGTTGAAATATCATTGTCCTATACTGCGAAGTTGTTGACAAATTGACTTAATTAAACGCAAAACTTAACCAAAGTCACTGAAGCGTAAAATGTAGGTCAAAGCAATCTTATTGTCAATGATTTGGATGGTACTCATCAAGGCAATTACTTTGATGAAATATCATTGTCCTATAATGTGTAGTTGTTGAGAAAAAAACTTAAACGCAAAACTTAACCAAAGTCACTGAAGCGTAAAATGTAGGTCAAAGCAACCTTACTTTCAATGATTTGGGTAGTACTCATCAAGGCTATTAATTTGTTGAAATATCATTGTCCTATAATGTATAGCTGTTGAGAAATGGACCTTAACACAAAAGTTAACCAAAGTCACTGAAGTGTAAAATGTAGGTCAAAGCCACCTTATTGTCACTGATTTGGGTAGTACTCATCAAGGCAATTACTTTAATGAAATATCATTGTCCTATAATGTATAGTTGTTGAGAAATGGACTTTAACGCAAAACTTAACCAAAGTCACTGAAGCGTATAATATAGGTCAAAGCCACCTAACTTCAATGATTTGGGTAATACTCATCAAGGCAATTAATTTGATGAAATATCTTTGTCCTATAATGTATAGTTGTTGAGAAATGGACTTAAAGATACTGAAAGTGAACCAGAGTCACTCAAGCATGAAATATAGGTCAAAGATCCAAACTACTTAGTGAACTATGTAGTACTATCAAAGATCTATCGACTGACCTATTATCATTGTTGTACCCCATACAGTTTCTGGGAAATGGTACCAAGTCCGGCTGTCCCGAGTTCCTATCGTTGTTTATGTTTGTCTTTTGTATTTTTATTGTGGGTTTTTTTCTTGTGCAGTTCCTATTTACTTTCTGGCATGTGGCTATGTTTTTCGGCCATTGTAGGTGTTTCCTGTTATCTTTTTTATTCCATTAAACGCAAAACTTCACCGGACGTACGGACGTACGGAAGGACGGACAAGGGTAACACTATATGCCCCTTCCACATTTGTGGGCGGGGCATAAAGATAACACCTTTCACACACTGAATCTAAAACATTACCCTTCTTATACCTCAAATAGTTAAATAATGTCTCCCTGGTTCAAACACGGAAATCCGTAACATATTAAACTTTTAGTGAACTTCCGTAAACTGAATTCGGCGGGGTACATGTGAAAAAGAAAACAAGATTATTTCATCGAGAAAACACACATTTCTCAGCCTCTAGCAGTGAAATTGGGTTGGTAAAATGTATCTATGATGCAATATTAGGGACAATGAAACATAGTGATACTAATCAGTTTTTGACACAGAGAATAAAAAGCGGCTTAAAATTTTCAATGTGCTTCAATTTTTATCGTAGAAAAATACCATGATACAAAAAGCTCATTAGACTTAGAAATTATTTCAATCTCGTAAATCAGAATTATCTTTTCAATACTTTTTTTTAAATAACTATTTTATGACCAGTTGAGTAAGTTAAAAGTATACAGACTAAATCTATAGTGACCAAAAGCAAAAGGTGACTTTTTTTTAATTGTCAATCTTTACATCAGTACAGTACACACACTGACACAGAGAGTTTCAGTTACTCAACACTAAGGTCTGACATATTTCACACAGTTAACACCAGCAAACTTCCTGTTAAGGTAGTAGACCTGTGGTAACCCCAAAATTTTCTACACATTCAATTTTCTTTAAATTTGCAATGAAACAATTATGTACTAATATATAGGAGGGTTTTTCGTGACGTCACCGGAAGTGGCAACCACCATCCGCCATATTGCTGAGTTGAAAACAACATCTTGACAACCATTTCGCTATTTAGTGAATAGCAATAGATAACCGTGGAGTACGTTTACGAAAATGAAAGAATGGGCTGCAATTATAAATAATTCCTTACTGATTATCACCAGAAAATGTATGATCTCTCAAATAAGTACATTTTGTTAATGATTTTTGAGATCTTGTGGAAAAATAATTTTTAAAACTCGTGGTGCCGTCGACGGTCGGAATAGACAAACATATGATGAAAGGCATTCGCCATATATAGCAGACAGATAATATATATATTTATTTTAATAAATAAAAAAAGACGATTTCACGGCTTTTTAATCTATTGTCATCATAAAATAAAACATAAGTCGTTGAGTGGTGTGGGTGGGGGGGGCATGGAACAGAAGCTCCATGAGTTAATGTTTTACAAATTTATTTCCTTGTTAAATTAAATTATCTGTTCCAAGTGGGATAAACAAATAAAGAATGTTTGAAATGTAAGAAGGGTTCGTTGTTTCAACTGTGAAATGTGATAGAAAACAAGTATAATTTTGATAGGGAGTGAGTTTTAGTCCGACCACAACCACCAGAACTTTTAGGCATTTATCGTCATTTCAAAATATTCAACATCTGAATATTATTATTCTAATAATCAGGTGTGACTTAGTCTACTTGCCATGTTTGATAATTTTTGTAAAAAAATCTGAACGAAATTTACTGATTTTTTTTCCAGAAAGAAGGGGCCAATTCTATCCAAAGACGCCCCCCCTTCCTGGATCTTTAATGTGCATTTCTGTGCGAACACAATTTACATATTAACAAATAGTTTCTCATCTGTATTATGATTCAATTAATAAAAAAGAAAAACTTCAGCTTGGTAACACTGGGCGTTGAAAGATAAAATTTACTGTTCCAAGTGCCAAATGCATATCAGTTAAAAATTAAAATACATGTTTAGTTGTTATTGAAGTCAGGTAGACTCTATGTCAGTGGTGTCCAATTCTTTTTTTCAAATATTTTTTTAACGATTTATTCAAATCTTTATGTAGTTATTGGTTTAATATATAAGCTATATTTGGCTGAAATACCCCCAGTTTCCCTTTCTCTTCTGATTAACTTTATGTCTTGTGTATTATTTAATTTCTTTAATAAAGTCAAATATTCAAATTCATCATATCAAAAGTTTACTTACATTTCTAAGATTTTATGACATAAATAATATCCAGAGATAGACTATAAATCAGATTTCATCATTTTTTTTTACATTTTTTTTTCTTTTTCTACCTTTGATTAATGATGTAAACTTGTTACAGCATTTAATTTCCAATATGCTCATTACCTGCTTGATTTTATACCTGATAAGGTGTAAAACTGCATGTTTCTTTGGGACATAGATCAAAGGTAGACCCTAGGTGTGTTTATGAGATGACATCAAACATCAATTCTTAACTTGATGCTAATATACAATACCCCTAGCTGTGATTGACCACCTGTCAGTTTTCACCTGGTAGATGCTAATCAGATGCACAGGTAACTTTTCAACTGGTCGTTCTATTAGTTATATGTTATCATTTCACACCTAATAACTACCACCAGAATGACCTTTAATTCAATTAACATAATTATCATTTTATTCCATGTGTACAAATATTATATATACAAGTTGTATTTCTAATGATTAAAAGACAAAATTTAAAAAAATCAATTTAATTCTGAAATATAAATATTGATAAAGTTTTTCTATGATATTTAAACACTTTAATCAAAATAGCAATCGAAATATGTGTACATTTATTTAATAAAATATCAGAATTTTCTATTCATATCAACTCATCTATCCTTTTGTTTTCAACTCAATGTTGTTTCCAGGAAGTGTATCTAGGCATAATCGCAACGCCTCCTGGTGTTTAAAAACCCTCCTATATCAAATATAGCTTAGGACAAAACTACGATGGAGGGAGTTAATCCTATACCCAGGGGTTCCCTCGGGGGGTATTTTTAAGTGAATGTTGCTGTTTTTCGTTATTTTGCTGATCAGTTCAATGGGATTCTAATACCCGAATATACAAATGAGCAAACCGATACTGATTTCTGGCTATGATCCATAAGCAATACTTTTAAACTACTGCTTCAGTGAAGACAACCACATTTGTAAACATATTGACATATGCATACTCTTGAAAGTGATCCAGGTAAAATATCTTTGTTGTTCAATGTACATCAGTCAATGGGATTCATGCATTACAATATACAATTACGGCCCTCTGAAGAGGTGAATATCTAAAATTGTCAACCTACTAGGGGCCCTCTGAAGAGTTGAATATCTAAAATTGTCAACCTACTAGGGTTATTTCCCTCGGGCTGGCCCTCTGAAGATGTGAATATCTAAAATTGTCAACCGTACTAGGGTTATTTCCCCGAGGGCTTTAGCCCGAGGGAAATTACCCTAGTAGGTTGACAATTGAATACTAGTATCTAAAATTGTCAACCGTACTAGGGTTATTTCTCCGAGGGAAATAACCCTAGTAGGTTGACAATTTTAGATATTCACCTCTTCAGAGGGCCGTAAATGTTTTATTATACCGAACAAACAATGGATAAAAGATTTGAAAAAAAAATATATTTACATGTATGTAAAATAATGAAATCACTTGATTTTTTCCCCTGTTGATATCACATTCTGCTTTGCATGTGATCTTGTCTCGTTTGCAATTAGTTATACATATTTTCTTCGTATTTCTTAGTTTTCATACATATTTTCTTCGTATTTCTTAGTTTTCATGGATTTTATCGAGTTAAATATGAAACCAACAAATATAAATATCATTGTCAGTGTTCTGACATAACACGAAGTCTTGCCCAAAACCGATATCTCTAGGAGAAACTTGAACTAATCTTGGATTTACCCTAGTTTGACACATCATATACATGTAAACTTGGAGCATCACCATCGGTTTTCGTGGCTTTAAGTGTCAATTATGACGTCATGATTTCCATTGAAAAACAATGTAATCCACGAAAACTAATGTCCCACGATCACCCATGATCTGACGGTAAATCACCCTTTCCTTAATTATTTTGTTCCCTTGCTTAAAATAATCTTACCTTAGTTGTTTATGAAATCAATTTTTATATCCGTAAGTTTGATTCGTTGTTGCTTATAAACCACTAATTCCTCATGGTCATTGATTTGTCGCTACAATAAACTGTTATGTAGACTTGGAAGAACCGCCACTGAATTGAAAGCACTTACAGGGTTGACATAATGCATTCTCTAAGCCCATAGTAATGAAAGATTGAACATCTTCACAAAACAATGAACCTAAATAACACATTTCTTCTGTCTTTTCCCACATAATCATGAACCTATCGCTTTTAATGATAGCAATATCTATTTCCTTCTGGAAATGCCTAGATGGACCAAACCTTATCCCTTCTGTTCAAGGCTTCTCGTGTTTCGAAGTTGAACTCCCTGTCATGATTTGTCAAAAGAATATTGCGCAAAGCATGCCAATGCCAATTATGTTGCCTTTTTAGTATTGTCGGTGTCCTTATTAGCTAGGAGCTGGTCCAAATACTCATCGGTTGAACTGACAAACCTGCATGACACTGGCAGCTGCCATTTGTGTACAAACGATCATGACGTAATTAAGATGGGAGACAATTCAGAGTAAACTGCAACCAGAGGCTACCAAAATCCGACCGATAACGTGCTTATATTTAATTATATCAATACAAATCGATATTTTGGTTTTTTTTTCTGAAAATACTATAAAATTTCACAAAACATGGTTAACCACCATACATTTAAACTTTCAAGGGTTATTCAACGGTGAATAATTTAGGATATTCCATGGACATGAGTATTTTGTAAAGGTTATTCAACCTTTGTGCTAATTTCAAGAAAAATATCCAGATTATTTTATGTCATGTGACTTTATTTGAACCAATAGAATCAATTACTTATTATGTAAGGTATAATAATACAAGATACAATATTTTTATTAGTGTAAACACTTTTACAATAAATGGTCATAACTCATAAACATATACATACAAACTAACATATCTCTAGCAATACTAATATCCTGAATTGGCGGTGACATTTGGCAGAGATTGACATTTATGAATGTATTCAATTACAGCCTTAAGTAATATTATTATACTTTACTATAAAAACTATGTGGTAAATAATAACAGTATTTCTTTATTCTGAGAAGAAATAACCCTTTTTTCCCGTTGCAAAATGCACGTAGAGTAAATATCTGTTCGCGTATCAGCGCGTGTGACAAATTAACCCTTTTAATATGGAGCGCTTTTGCACGTCGAAAAAAATATCTACTGAATTACTTCCCTTGTATTGTTGTCGTTTGGAATCATGGCGGCTGCTCGTTTTGGGAGTAGCACGGAGGTCGATATTGAGGCAATTTTAGCCGATAAGGACTGCCAAAGTACAAAATACTCGACAAAAGCTGCATTAATGTGTTTGAACCAATATATTTTCTCTACAGATAGGAGTCCGCACATTTCCACCTATAGCAAAGTTGAGATTAATAAACTTCTTTCTGGATTCTACGTAGACGCTAGGAAAAAAGATGGTAGTAGATACAAACTGAGCA
>MJUU01028672.1:318849-329329 GCA_002080025.1 Modiolus philippinarum
AAAAAAAAAGACAAAAATAGACTTCTAAAAATCAACATAAATACTTACCATAACTGTTTAGGTCTTGAAAAAACTCATTCCACCATATCTTGTCATCAACTTTTTTGAAATAAGAAAAGGATGTTGTGATGTCATTTTTTAACTTTGTAACATCTAGGTGCTTCAAAGATGGAGCAACAGGCTCTGGTTCTCCACATTGTACATTCAGTAGTAGAGTTTCTGTTGTTTCAAGCCATACCTGTAAACATAATACAATGTTTACAATCATACTAATATCCAGACCTTCAATTATACAAGACCATTAAAAAATACCTTAGTGGTTACAAAAGAGGCAAGGCACAGGAAACAAAAGTTGAAATTTAAATGGCAAGACTTGCTAAGGGCTGACACAAGTGAATTTTATATTACGAGACAATCACTATTATTCCATATCTAATGAACAGCATGCAAAAAAGAAAAGAAAATGTGTCCATGGGACAAGGATGCCTGCACCATCGATATATCGGCAAACAGGAAGTAGATGAACAAATGACTTGAAAAGGGGAAACACAGTACAACTCATCATACCAAAGCTTCATGTGCACACACAAGCTGAGAAATCTCTGAAAATTTTGGACTTACATGTGGAAGGACCGACATGGGTAAAACTTTATGCCCCCGTCGCCTAACTGCGGGGGAATAAAAATATTATTCTAATATGATTCTTGTTAATTGTCAACTAAAATAATACTCAACAACCTTATACTTTGCACATGCACAAATTGTATTGGATTAAGAGTAGGTTATTGATTTTGTGCATCTTGGTTTACACAATGAAAAAGTCAAGAACATTTTTAAACTTAACCATGCTGTTCAAACACATAAATGTGATTTGGACTGCTTGAAATTCTGTTGAAAACATCAGACTGTGTATTTTGACATCATAAATATAGACAGCAATAATTCCAAATGTAATTGTAACTATCAATTTCATTGGTCAACGTTATGAATAACAAAAACAACATGTTTTAGATATTTCCGATTGCCCACTACTCAAAAATAGATTGCATCAAAAAGATGTCATTTACTCCAATCAAACATATCTTTTTGGAATAATAAGAATTTAACACAGGTTTTAAGAAATTATATATGTATAAACTCCGGGAGGTCACTCACAAACTTTACATAAAGTCCTTTAGACTTGATTCAGTTTGTTAGAGAGCTGCGGAAGTTTATGCATAGATAAATTTCTTGAAAAACCAGTGCTTGATCATATAATTGAGACAGGAAATCCGCATTCCCTTATGTAACTGCAGAATGAAAATATTTATTTTCTGTCATATTAGAATCGAAAAAATTCATGGCAGGTATAGTGTTGTTTACCTTTATATTGGTTTTTTTAACCCTTCGCTAATGCTCAAAGCTAAATTAGAATATCAAAGCAAATCCCAGGGTTAAATGACAACAACCATGTGGAATGATGTGTGGAAGTGATTTCTTATCATTGTATGCTAAATAGGTGATGAACGGTGACAAGACCACGCCTCAACAGGTGGTTCTAAAAATCCCAAACCGAGAAAAATATATATTTCATATTTTTAAGTTGATTTCGTCAACTTTTTAAGACTCAAGTTACATAATGGAACCTTCAAAAATATATGTTTCATGTAAACTTTACGTACATTGGGATATAAACATGTTAAAATTCTACGAAAGTGGGAGGAGAAATGTTATAATCAATGCATGTTTTCATACAAAGAGAACTCGGTTCCCAAAACGAGAAACAGTCGGGACTTTTTCCCTATTCAGAAAGCATGTATCAAAGTTTGTCCATGCCCATTTTCATGTAGATTCATACGCGGTAACGCATTTGTGTCAGCTTTTCCACCAAAGAATTTTTAACCCTCCGCGTCGCAAAAATTTGTTTACGTTTTGAGAGGCCAAGTATGATTCGAAAGTTCATAGTAGTTAAATGATATTTGGGAATAATTTTTTTGCCAAACACCTTCAGTCTTATATTAAGTTTTGTGGAAAATTACCTTTACGTCTATATTTATTGAATTTGTAAGTAAATAAAGGATTTTCCAGAGACAGGTAAATGTAAACAAATTGTTTTTCTGTAAAGCGCCACCTAGCGGCAATATTGTAATCAATTGTCTCTACTTGTTTCTCTGGTCATGAGAAGGGCGGGTTTAATGGGAAAATCGATACTTTGCATAGGGATCGACAAAAACACAAAATGGTAAATTTGCTGTATCACTTTCTAAAAATGATTGGCTCTGCTTATTCTACAATAAAATATCTTTCTTTTGGTATAACTTATTTAGAATCGAAAAATGGGAAATTACTTCCGATTTGATTCGAAAATAGGCCATTCAAAATGCATGATTGATGTATTTTTTCCTATATAACCCTTACTTTTTTGTGAACAGTAGCTTCGTTTCTTGACTATTTAAAAGAAAAATACATGGGAATCTTAAAATGATCTTTAAAAAAAAACAGTTAAGATATTTATCTACAAATTACAAAATACCGAAGTTACTGTTAATTTATTTTCTGCATATGCGGATTCGACAACTTATGTCTCATGAGTGCAGATAAAACCAAAACATTTGGAAGTCCAATCACCAAAAAATGTGGAAAAGCCGATAGAGAACAAATTATCAAAAGGATCTAAATAGAAAAGCCAAAATTAAGCAAAGGATTACAAAATGATGTATTTTCTGACACTTAAGATAGTGATTAAATTACTTCCAATTTCAATCGAAAACTGGCAAAATCTCAGGTTTTCCCCAAATATGAACACAACCGGAAGAGGGTGTGGTCTGTTATTATTCTTTTGAGAATCTTTTCTGTCAATTTCTATTTCAAAGCTGAAATATTTAAACATTTATTGGTTTTAAATTTGGTCAAAACTACTATATGCACTTTTCACATTTCTGATACACGTTACAACTGAGCGAATGCACGTTTTCTTTTTGCTATTTTGAAAATAAATTCTCTAAATAAATCTATTCAAAAGGTTAAAGTTTTTTTTTAATCTATTTTATTACTATTATCGAATAATGCACGAGTGACTAACGTATGGGCAATTCTGATGAGGAATATGTTCCATTTCATACATAAAGTATGCAATTTCAAATCCCTAAATCCATTATTTATTAATTTTTATTCTTTCTCTTTGAAATCACAGAAAATCAGTTGATTACAACAATGATTTATGGTGCTGGTCAAGGTAACAGGTTATGTCATGACCACTTGTTTATTACATTTTGTTAATTGGATAGATGTTGCATTATTCTTACACAACCGACTCCCTATTTCTAATGTGTAATACCCTTACAATGTAAATTTGTATCACAAATACAAAACACTAAAACAAACTTTTTAAAACCAAAATCAACGATAACCGTAATATTTATGTTATTACATATCTTATTTTATTTGCATATGCATGAAAAGAACCCGATATTTATTAATTTTTTCATCAATCATGTTCACTTCTTTTAATATGCTTTTAAACAGTAAGATCGATAAAAGAAATGCGTTCACAGATCATGTATGATGATGTTTCACAGTTACCTCTCCTGAAAATGGTCACTTTTTCTGCACATGGTTGAAGTTCGATAGGAATAGACCATATCCAGGTTCATGGTCTGCACTCCCTAATTTGGACTTAAAGACTGATCTCGGTATGGACATTTACTGGTTCCCCATTCCCAGTTGTACTTAGCACTAAGGAAAACAGAAATTTTCTGATGTGAATTTCTTAAAAACTGAATTATTTCTGAGAAAATCAAAGTTGTCAACATTTAAAGCACAGAAAGGGAAATATTTTGAATTATTTCTAAACAAGGTTGACCTACGGAAATAAGATATCTGTCAGTGACAGGCAACTGATTCCATGGTTCTTAAGTAAAATTATTGATAGTATAACAGATTTTTTTTATATATCAGATCAATAAAAAAATCACTAAAAGTTTAATTTATCTTTGTATGTGAATAAAACACTTACTTTGAAGTTCTGGAGATTTGGTTTGTCCACACCCAAGAGGGATAACTCTTACAAAGTGACAAATTAGGGAGTGCAGACCATGAACCTGGATATCATCTATTCCGAGTCATGGACTCATTGGAGGGCTTAAACGAGATAGTGCCTCGCAGGTCAATCCTTGCACTTAAAAACAGAAAATTATGGTCATACACATGATGTAAAGCAAGATGAATGTAGTTTCCTCGAAACATAACATCATCTGTACTTGTACATACTATAAGCTGGGAGGGAGGGTGGCATTTAAGCCATCTATTGAGTCTTTGACGTCATCTCACTTCCGGTCTTAAATGAAACTTTAAAGCTATGACCACTAATTTTCTAAACATAACTTAGTCAAGTTAATTCTTACTTACGAATAAAATCTTGAAGTACTGACGGCTTCCTCTTACTTTTCAGTGTACATTATCTGCTTTTCGTTTGTTATTGTGTTTGAAGGTTCTTGACCATGTCCTCCTCATATTGATCATCTTGATAACAAGGATATTCATCCTCATAGTAATCCTCAGTATCGTATTTTTGATCATAACCAACGAAGCACCCGATTCAAAATCTTTCATTTTATCAGATACAGAATTTATTTTATTGCCTTGCGCCTTTTGACTTTTTTTGTATAGACTGCACCATAGAGAGTTCATTGTCATTAAAAGAATAAATATCTTTCGCTTGTTCGTTCACATTTGTTTAAGCGGGTCTGACCAACTTCACTGAACTTTTGCCACGTGACATCGTGGCTTTCACGGAACTTGAAGCTATAGGCTTCTCTTGGTTGTTATTATTTAGGTCCTCCTTGTGACCCTTTTTGTCATTCTTCTTTCCTTTGGAAGTAGTTTCTTTGTGAACGACCTCGTAATTTTTTCCTCTTTCTCTTCTAGGAGCAACAATCTTTTCCGCCAGATTTGCCAATTTACGGTAAATCACGGCAGATGTAGTAAAAATAAAATAAAACGACTAGAACGACCCTTAAAAGTTACATATAAAAATATAAATATGTTGTGCGATGGCCACAAATTAACTATGGAACAAAATAAAGTGGGGACTACCGGCTAAATGCGGAGAAGAAGAGGGATATGACGAGTGAAGGCAGACCTAATGGCGTGTCTCGTTTTTGATTAAGTTCAAGATTTGGCACGATGTTTACAGGTAATATCTGTGACACGCCATTAGGTCTGTCTTCTCTCGTCATATCCATCTTCTCCGTATTTAGCCCGGTAGTCCCCCAGTCGAAGGCCATAAGGCCGAAACGTTGGACAGTTTTCCCTCCCCCTCTTTCCATTTTTGTCATTTTTATGTGTTTTTTAATTTGTACATTTTGTGTTTTTTACCTTTTAATCGTGGCCAACTTTACCACTTTATTTTGTTCTTAAAAGTTACACATGTAATAAAACTATTTTAATAAATAATAGTTATATCCAAGCACATTGGTTGAGTAATATTAAATGAATTTCCTTTAAGGATTGCCAAATTCGAATCACATCCGAACTAGGAAAATTCGCAAACACATTTAAGACCCGAGGTGAGATGGCGTAATAGAATCATAAAATTAAACCCACTTTCATATTATGTATCTGTAACACCATACCTGTAAACTCAGAAATATTGATCTAAACAGTCACAACTGGCGATTTTTTTACGTCCAATAAATTTTATGATTGCCTCCGTGTTCTGTAAGGATAAGAAGTGTACTGTGCCTTAATGTTTTTGAGTACAGTTTTACTTCATTTCAATTGTATTTAAATACACTAAATGGCGAAATGATCTATTGAAGAAAATATATAATGAAGTACCAATTGTCCAAATCCCCAAGTCATATAATTGCAGAATTTCGGACTGTAAACATGTGCACTTTGTAATGAAATTGCATATTAGTAAATTCATGCAGACACCATGTGAAAAATCTCTGAAGCATAATACTTTGTCAAGACTAAGCAATATTGGACCTCAAACTCCTCGTCTTTTTATCAGAGTAATAAATTGTAGTTTCGCATTTCGGAATTTTCTTGAATTGTTTTTTTTCAAACCATTAATGTGTAATTTTATCTCGTCTGTTGTTTTTGTTCTCGAAAAGCAATCATTTGAGCCAGCAACCAATGTACAGGGATGTCATTAAGTTTTGAAGTAGCGGGAGAATTGTTCTTCAGGAGAATAAATCACAGGCTCGCGAGCCTCCCATCTCGCGTATCGAGGTGGGCCTTGCGGCGGGGGGTCTGGGGGTAAATAGTGAAAAAATCATGTTTTTTGTTAAAAAAAAAATTGGGACATGCAGTTGTATGAAAACTTTCAGAATAATTAACATCAGAGACTTCTATTTTATTTTTTTTGGGTAACTTTGTGCTTATATAAAAACAGAACCTTAAATGTATTTAACTTTTATTCATTTAAAACAGATACAAAAATTACAAAATTTGCATTTCCTCATGATCATGTTCCTCGTCTTCATCGGACTCTACACTTTTAAAATTTACCAACTTTGGGGCAAAATTTGCCAACTTCAAAACCCGAGCAACCTTTTCATACTCCGTTCTAAGTTCAAGCACATCTATTTCTGCTTGTGGTTGTGCTTCTATTTGTATTGAAGCCTCTGAAACACCATTTTTGTGACGCCACAGTGTTAGTGCTGTTAGACATAGCTTTTAGTATTTTGCTCCGTGGTTTGGCTTGCATCCAGACGGCAACACTGTTGTTAACAACTTCGTCTATTTCAGTATTGTGAATTGGCGGACCATTAAGACTGACTTGATTTTTTGTTTGATTGTTGAGGGTTTAACGTCCGGTGAGCAATATTTCAGCTTTATCAGGATGAGAACAAGTTAATCAATTATTCAAAAATATAAGTAAGAGAAGAAAGCAACAAACATGGATGGGACAACCGGGCCAACGAGTTTTGACTGCCACTGGAAAATGGGTAGGGGCAGGAAAGTTAGCCTTCTATACGAGTCCCAGTGACTCTGCTCTCTTTAGAAGGGGTCATAGAAGGGGTCTTTATACTGCATGAAGCGTGGCATTTCTCCACACAGTTTGGCTACAAGGTTTTGCAGTCAGGCTTTCCGTATTACGGCCCGACTACCCCGCATCCCCTATCCTCCACCTGGGAATGCGCTCGGTAGCCAGAGCCCCTGGAAACCTGAATTGATTGATTGATTGAATAGTGTTTAACGTCTACTGAGCAATATTTCAGCTATTCAGGTGCCGGGAAAGACTGACTTGAAGAAGAAATTGTAGCATATCATTCTGCATTCTATTTCTCAAGCCAGTCTTAACCAATTTAAGCCTACTGAATCCCCTTTCAGGCCAATCATTTGATACAGGTAGGGAAAGCCCTTCGACTTCTTTCATATAAGCCAGATCATTGGTTGAATCTACAGAGACAAGAGCCTGACGGTGGCATATGCAATGAAAAGCAAGGTGGGATGGGTTATAATCTCGTTTTTAACTTTGAAACAAGTCCATCCCTTCGTCCTTCCATAACTGGTGCGCCGTCTGTGCTGATGCCAGACAACATATTGATATCAAGATCTAATTCACCAATTTTTTTATTGACAAGGTTATTTAAAACATCAGCATTTTCAAGTACATTGGCAATGAACAAAAAAGTTACTTCCACAAGACTGTCCATTCCAAAACATGACATAACAAATTAATTTTTCAAGAGTTGAAATGTCAGAACTATCATCCAATGAAATAGAGTTAATTCTATCTAACAGGCTCTACTCGACGTCTTCTCCAATTGTACAAAACATTTCACGAAGAGATGCCTTAGACCTATACTGAAAATATTTCATCTCATCGAGACCCAATTTTTCCATCAAATTGAGTGAAGGATCTTATTTTGGATTAACTATCCCCTCCTTGCTCAGCCAATACATGGCATAAAATGATTTAAAAAAAAACATCATCCGCTAACTTTTCTTTTTTGGTCGCATCTCTCTGAAATGCAGATACTCTATTGACCATTTCAGTTTCATTATCCCCCTAGTGTTTTTTCTTTCGATGTTACTGTTTTTTTTTCATTCTCGCTGTTGGATTGGCACCAATAGATGAACATTTGTTTTGTTCATGGATGCAATTATGCTTTCTGAATAGGGTAGAAAACATTCCTTTTCCCCAGCATAACGAAGCCACCATATACCAGTGGTTTTGCTAAACGCCAATTCGACATTATCTAACCAAGCATGTTGAAACTTATCTTTTTGACCTGAAATACGTTTTTGTTCCAAAGGTGACAGAGATTGACAACTCTCTCAACAAATAGTTTAATTGTAAATTTTATCAGTGCCAGTTAATAGTTATTGTACCAATACTTTGGCAACTAAGGAATCTATTGGTTTATAATCATCATGAACAGAGTTTAAAGAGCATGTAGGACTAATAGCCACAGAAGTCGACAGAATATTTGATTCTGCAAGTATGCAGCTAAGTGAATCATTGGAGAAATCGGCCTAATATCTTTCTGTACCCTTTTGTGGGGTTGTGATAGATTCTGTTACCCCAACGCTGTTGGAATCTTGTAATACAGGGATAGCTGTTGTATCATTGCTGGTTGTCTTTTCAACAGCATTACCATCATCTATCAAGGAAAATCATAATATGACAACGGACAAGAGTATCTCAACTATAGCAAATATGTGTTGTGGATGTACTAGTACAGGTTGGAACAACAAATTCTTTTTCCAGAAGAGACTCTTCCTTTTCCTCTTTTTTATACCCCGCCAAACGTAGTGGCGTGGTATTATGTGATACCCTCAGTCGTGTGTCCGTCCGTCCGTCTGTCCGTCTGTCCGTCCCCCGAAGGTTTCTGACTGATAACTTTCGAACGGAATAACATACAGTCTTCAAACCTGGTATGTAGCATGTTCACCACAAAACTCAGGTCGAGTTCGAATATGGGTTCAGAGGTCCAAGGGGTTCTGGAGTTATGCCCCTTGATACTTCGAAATTTTGTAAACGTGGCGGGGTATCATGTAATCCACCATTACTATTTTTNATTTAAATACACTAAATGGCGAAATGATCTATTGAAGAAAATATATAATGAAGTACCAATTGTCCAAATCCCCAAGTCATATAATTGCAGAATTTCGGACTGTAAACATGTGCACTTTGTAATGAAATTGCATATTAGTAAATTCATGCAGACACCATGTGAAAAATCTCTGAAGCATAATACTTTGTCAAGACTAAGCAATATTGGACCTCAAACTCCTCGTCTTTTTATCAGAGTAATAAATTGTAGTTTCGCATTTCGGAATTTTCTTGAATTGTTTTTTTTCAAACCATTAATGTGTAATTTTATCTCGTCTGTTGTTTTTGTTCTCGAAAAGCAATCATTTGAGCCAGCAACCAATGTACAGGGATGTCATTAAGTTTTGAAGTAGCGGGAGAATTGTTCTTCAGGAGAATAAATCACAGGCTCGCGAGCCTCCCATCTCGCGTATCGAGGTGGGCCTTGCGGCGGGGGGTCTGGGGGTAAATAGTGAAAAAATCATGTTTTTTGTTAAAAAAAAAATTGGGACATGCAGTTGTATGAAAACTTTCAGAATAATTAACATCAGAGACTTCTATTTTATTTTTTTTGGGTAACTTTGTGCTTATATAAAAACAGAACCTTAAATGTATTTAACTTTTATTCATTTAAAACAGATACAAAAATTACAAAATTTGCATTTCCTCATGATCATGTTCCTCGTCTTCATCGGACTCTACACTTTTAAAATTTACCAACTTTGGGGCAAAATTTGCCAACTTCAAAACCCGAGCAACCTTTTCATACTCCGTTCTAAGTTCAAGCACATCTATTTCTGCTTGTGGTTGTGCTTCTATTTGTATTGAAGCCTCTGAAACACCATTTTTGTGACGCCACAGTGTTAGTGCTGTTAGACATAGCTTTTAGTATTTTGCTCCGTGGTTTGGCTTGCATCCAGACGGCAACACTGTTGTTAACAACTTCGTCTATTTCAGTATTGTGAATTGGCGGACCATTAAGACTGACTTGATTTTTTGTTTGATTGTTGAGGGTTTAACGTCCGGTGAGCAATATTTCAGCTTTATCAGGATGAGAACAAGTTAATCAATTATTCAAAAATATAAGTAAGAGAAGAAAGCAACAAACATGGATGGGACAACCGGGCCAACGAGTTTTGACTGCCACTGGAAAATGGGTAGGGGCAGGAAAGTTAGCCTTCTATACGAGTCCCAGTGACTCTGCTCTCTTTAGAAGGGGTCATAGAAGGGGTCTTTATACTGCATGAAGCGTGGCATTTCTCCACACAGTTTGGCTACAAGGTTTTGCAGTCAGGCTTTCCGTATTACGGCCCGACTACCCCGCATCCCCTATCCTCCACCTGGGAATGCGCTCGGTAGCCAGAGCCCCTGGAAACCTGAATTGATTGATTGATTGAATAGTGTTTAACGTCTACTGAGCAATATTTCAGCTATTCAGGTGCCGGGAAA
>MJUU01028672.1:329514-340005 GCA_002080025.1 Modiolus philippinarum
TACTGAAAGCTTACATCAAGAGGAATCCAAAGAAAAAAATCCCATCGAAATCCGATGAAAAATAAAATTTTTTGGTTATCTTTAAATTTACGATTTTGGTCCCCTTTGGCCCCTCATAGCTGGGTAAGGAAATAAGTTACCAAAAATCTAATAGTAGAGCGCTACGATAATTTTTCATTAGGAATTCTTTGGAAAAAATTGCATCAAAATCGGACAAAAAATAAAAAATGAAATTTATGAAATTCCCCCCCTTTTGGGCCCCATTTATCTCGTGAACGGTACATGCCACATGAAATCCGTTGGCATACTCCAGATTGGAAATTTTCTAAGGAGTTTACTGAAAGAAACCCCATCAAAATCCGATAAATAATAAAGATTCTACAGTCAAATATGTGAAAACAACCAATTTAACCCCTTTTGGCCCCTTTTTCTAAAACGGGCGGGGCCAGGAACATAAAATTATAGCCCGGGCTAAAGCATGTGCCAAGAAACATCATACTAAAATTTGAAAATGATCTGTTCACTGGAACCAAAGTTATGCTGTCTACAGACACAAAAATACCCAATTTTACCCCTTTTTGGCCCCTTTTTCTGAAACGGGTGGGGCCATAAACCCGAAATTAAAACCCGGGATAGCCATTATGCCAAGAAACCACATACTGAAATTTGAAGATGATCCGTCCACTAGAAACAAAGTTATGCTGGCCACAGACGCCGACGCCGACGACTGCGCCATAACATAATACGACCGCAAAATTGATAGGCCAGTGTGCCCGTTTTTGAGATTTAGGTGCTTGAAACTTTGGCGGGAAACCGAACTCCTCTAGATTTTTTATTTACTTTGCTTTAAGGCAATTGACCTTACATACCATGAAGATATATTAAGAATTTTTAAAATTTTTTTTAAGTTTATTTAAGATGTTTAAAGCCTTGTTGGCGATGAAACAGGGCCTTTTTAATATTCCAGTTATTCAATGATTTCGTCTGACATTCGAACTGGATTAATCACACAGTAAGCACAATATGTCCTACCACTCTGCTTTATTTTGTAAAATAGAAATTAGGGGTATTGAACATAAAATTGATTCAGGGTGTGTTGTCAGTCATTTGAGATGACTGAATAGACATACAGACTTAAACATTGTTTGCTCCTACTTCTGTAGATATTAAAATACTAGCATGTCAACAATTAAAATAACTGAAATTCTAATGCAACACTCAGTAACGGAGGTTTTGATAGGTCAAAATTGATCGTCGATTCCACCACTTACACACCTAGGACAAAGTAGGTTCCCTGCTTTGTCTGGTACCTAATATGGTTTCAAAAAATTAAGTCAAACAAAGACCAAAAATCGTTTAATTGCATTAGAATCGCAAAAAGTGTACATTATGTGAATACCAGAGGTCACCAATCTTGTTATGACCGTCAAAATATCTGTGTACATGCTCTGTTGACCGTCAAATCTACGATTGACGCCCATGGTTATTTAAATAACGTACTGCTTATGCCATGGCTATGCACATTTTAATGAGTTAATCCATGGACTGGAATAACCCTCTCCCATTTATGAACCGAGATTTTTGGGTCATCTGACATCATATCTTCAAAAATAAATGTTAACAGAAATTTCTCCCCTACCCCGAAAAAAAGTTAAGATAAATGCAACACATGCAGGCAATAAAGACTATTATGCATAGCACCGCTGTTTTTGATCGGGCAATAATGGCAGTGGAACAGGTCAAACAAAGTCGTATTTGCTACAACTATTACAAAACAACGGCAGTAGAATACCAAAGGAACAAGGGAAGCGATGACTACAAAAATCGAAGTCCAAAGACATGGCAGAAACGGTAACAGATAAAAACAAAGACAAAACAAGGACGTTAGACAGCTACAATGCACGGAAATAAAAAGATAACATTAAGAACTAAGGCACTCATAGTGTGAACTCCCATGAAAACCGGGAGTGACATCAGGTGCTCCGGAAGGGTAAGCATGTCCTGCTCCGCTAGCGGCACCCGTCACACTATCAGTGAGTCAATCCGGGGTTGAGTCAAATCCGGTTATGTCAAATCCGTGAAGACGTGGAATTTAGCTGAAAATGTCCGTTTTCATTTGGGACACAGACACGTCATATCTGTCAATGATGTCATGGTGACGGCCATAGAATTTCTGAAGGGATGAAAGTAACAAAGGCTGAGCAAATCCCTGACTAAGCAGCTTTTGGGACAGTGTTTTTGCTCTAACTAAAAAGTCACTGTATAAACTGCATGCCAAATCATTACAAATCATTTATTCAAGGTTACAACAAATAATCTTTTCATATATCCAGTCCATAGCCGAATTAAATTGATTAATTAGTTAGAGTTCAACGTTCAATGAGAAATATTCCAGCTATATCAGGACGAGAACATGTTAATCAATTCAAAACAGAGAAGAAAGAAACAAAGGTGAAGGGGCAATGAGTTTTGATTGCCAAGGGAAAATCGGATAAATGGGTAGGGGCAGGAAATTTAGCCTTCTGCACGAGCCCCAGCGACTCTGCTCTCTTTAGGCAGCAGTATAGAATATGACCTTTATAGTGTAAGGAGCGGGGCGTTTCTCTACAAAGTTTGGCTACAGTGGTTCGCGGTTAGGCTTTCGGTATTATGACTTGACTACCCCGCATAGACAGGACATTCCTTATCTGCCAACTTGAGATGCGCCCCGCAGCTCTGACCGGTGCCCCTTTAAACCGATTCAGGTGCCGGGCCGAATTATATTATTACTTTTCTTCTTCATGAATTTCGTTGTAATACAAGGCATGCAATGTTTCATCATCACTTTCACAGTCATCAGTGACTTTTACCTGAACTAAATCATCAAGTTGCTGGGGAATAAATTCACCTTCAATCCATTTTGGCTCTTAAAATACCATCTAAGTCATTATTTTTATTGTCGGGATATGTAGGTTTAGCAACATGATCTTGTTTCAGCCCGAGTGAGCACTCTGTGCCTCAATTTGGTACAGCAAATGTAGTTTTCTGAAAAGTCCATTCTCAAAATGATTTTCTTCTTTTCTGTGTCTTGTAATGTTTGGTTTTCCCATCTATACCATTCAATACTTGTGTATTTCTGCCCCAAGAGGTCTCTCAGAGATGATTTCAATTGACCTGTCCCACATTGTTCTCACTTCCTTTCAATGCATTTCTTCTGGTAAAACTGCGTCCCATTCAACTTTGCTCGTAGAGTCTGTCGTAAAATTATATACCGATCTTTAAGTACAACTTTTTTTTCTAATATTTTGGTAATTGCCTTAATCTTTAATGCAATATCCGTACAGTATTCACAAAGACAATCGTTGAAGGTGTTTTGTTCGTCGTAGTCTTAATGTTGGATGGTTGCAGGGAGAAAATTTGGTGAAAATAATGCTGCAGTCTTTGTTTTTTCCCTGAATTGCTTTGTGTGTCCTGAAGACTTTTATCAAGGATAATTTTTGGCTTCAGAGTTTTATTGACTCTAGCTTTTTGTTTTAGGGACAGTTCGAGTTTGGAGGTTGCTTGGAAAAATCCTCTATGGCTTTTATTTCGCGGTTAAAGTTTGGCTACAGTGGTTCGCGGTTAGACTTTCCGTATTATGACCTGACTACCCCGCATAGACAGGACATTCCTTATGTGCCTACTTGAGATGCGCCCGGCAGCTCTGACCGGTGCCCCTTTAAACCGATTCAGGTGCCGGGCCGAATTATATTATTACTTTTCTTATTCATGAATTTCGATGTAATACAAGGAATGCAATGTTTCATCATCACTTTCACAGTCATCAGTGACATCTACCTGAACTAAATCATCAAGTTGCTGGGGAATAAATTCACCTTCAATCCATTTTGGCTCTTAAAATACCATCTAAGTCATTATTATTTTTAGTGTCGGGATATGTAGGTTTAGCAACATGATCTCGTTTCCACCCCAGTGAGCACTCTGTGCCTCAATTTGGTACAGCAAATGTAGTTTTCTGAAAAGTCCATTCTTCTTTCTGCGTCTTGTAATGTTTGGTTTTCCCATCTATACCATTCAATACTTGTGTATTTCTGCCCCAAGAGGTCTCTCAGAGATGATTTCAGTTGATCTGTCCCACATTGTTCTCACTTCCTTTCAATACATTTCTTCTTGTAAAACGGCGTCCAATTCAGCTTTGCTCGTCGAGTCTGTCGTAAAATTATATACCGATTTTTTAAGTACAACTTTGTTTTCTAATATTTTGCTAATTGCCTTCATCCTTAATGCAATATCCGTACAGTATTCATAAAGACAATCGTTGAAGGCTTTTTGTTCGTCGTAGTCTTAATGTCGGATGGTTGCAGGGAGAAAATTTGGTGAAAATAATGCTGCAGTCTGTTTTTTTCCCTGAATTGCTTAATGTGTCCTGAAGACTTTTATCAAGGATAATTTTTAGTTTCAGAGTTTTATTGACCCTAGCTTTTTGTTTAAGGGACAGTTCGAGTTTGGAGGTTGCTTGAAAAAATCCTCTATGGCTTTTATCGAACGTTTTAGTCCAGTGCTTCGCTTCTTTTCTTGTTGTCCCAGACACCGTCTAGGGATGAACATTTGTTTACAAAAGTCCATGACATGTCGTATTTTTTTCTTAAATATGATCGTTTTGACCAAAGAATGCTTGAAGCGAGAATACCGTTTATGATGATCAAAAACATTATCGAGTCGCGCCATGTTATTCATTTGAAAAAAAATTACTTTAACTGTAAACATGTACACTGACTGGAATAAAACCAAAGCAAGTATTAGCAAAGGAACAGAAAACATGCTGCCAGGATTAAGCCAAGGTCAGCTTATAACTTTTATACAAAAGCCATCCACTGCTACAGGTCAAAAAGACGGGCACTATAGCTTGTAACAACCACCATAATTTAAGCAGCTTAGTCAATTAATTTCGAATTTTGGTACACTAGTGAGTAATAAGCATGCATTTATAACTTCTACGATAGAGCCAAGGATAATATTAAACTATCTTCAAGGAATGAAGACCATGGCAAGATTATGATTATAATATTTATATAAGGAAGTGCCAAACAAATGTCTCTTAAAACTTTTGTCTGCCATAATTTTGATATCTCTCTTTTTCTAACTTTTGTCTGTCACAATTTCCGCGCTTATGAATAGGCCCGCAGCATCCTCTGAGCTTGGAGTATGAGTCTTCCTAACAGAGGACCCCGAGGGAACCCCGGGATATAGAAATAGGACCTAGTACCTTCGGCTTGCGGGGTGTGACCCCTCCTAAATTCTAATTGCCACTGGAAAATTAGGGTGAAATCGAAAGGGGCGGGGAATTTAGCCTTGTAGCCGATCACCTACGGACCACTCAAAAAGAGCTTGCTACAAGGGTTCTGAAACGTGCAGGAAGCGTGGCATTTCTTCCAACACGTGGTCCTGACTTTACATCCCATCCGAAAGATGGGTTGTGTATTTATTAATCCCGCACAACCACGGAATGGGCCCTATTTATATATCCCGAGGTTCCCTCGGGGTCAGTTCCGTTTAGGAGGGGTCATACCCCGCAAGCCGGAGATACTAGGTCCTATTTGTATAGCCCGGGGTTCCCTCGGTGCCTTTCAATACAAGACTGGATGTGTCTGTACCAAAACCTTCAAATTTCCATCACTAACACTCTGCAAATATTTTCTATTTGCCTGATGTGTTTTCCTTAATGCTTTTAAAATCATAGGCTTATCCTGTTTTTTTTCACCCTTCTTTAGTTCTGATTTAAAGATGGCAAATGGTTTTCCTTTTTTTATGTTATCATCAGTGTCCTATCTAGAGGGGGAGGCCCTTTATCGGGACTCCGGGATAGAGCAAATTTTGGTTCGGGAAATCGGGATCATAGTTTATTTTCACCGGGAATTAGGGGGAAAAAGTCACCGAGAATCGGGATTTATCTGCATTAAAGACCGGGATTTTGGTAAATAAACTTAATCGGGACCAGAGATATCAACAGAAAATGAACAAGTGCACTTTAGGCCATGGGCTGAAATCACTTTTGGTCGTAAAAATCTGAATATATATTTAATAATTGCCGATGTAGTAATTATTTATGATATGTAAGCAACAAATCGTGTGCAAACACTTTAGTTTCAGACGTATTGTAGGTTCAGAAAATGTCAAAATTAGCACCCCTCCCCCTAAAAATTAAGGGAAAATATGAAATATTCAGGCTCTAAATGATTAAAGAATAATGTTTTATTGGAATTCTTGTGTTTATTTCACTAAAGCTGACACGCAGAAGATCATTTTTAATAAGTAGATTTAAACTTTTTAAGAAGTCTCTTTTTGACTCCTCTGCTCGAAATTGTATGCAAAATGGGAATTTTCCGTTTTTGAGAATTTCTGTTGTTTTGACTTTAAGATGCAAATACTTCATGAAATTGATATATAACTTGAAAATGTTGATTAGATATCCTTTCATTATATCTAAGCCATACGAAAATATGTTTTTAAACATTCTACAAACATATAAACCCCTTACCACAAATATTATACACAATCTTATTTCATTTTATTCAGCTTGAAAAGCTTAATATATATTGTATAAAGGTCCAATAACATATCATTTCAAACACCAAAATACACAGAGACCCCCATATATCACAAATAAGATCATGTGTGTGGTTTATGGACAGTTATACAAAAATTCAACTTTTTATTTTATAAAATTCCGAAATGCTGAAAAATCCCATTTTTCACGAAAATCGCCCAAAATATACAATTTTACCCATATTTTGGCGTTAAAATTGTATATTGCGATATATAAAATGCATTTTTTTAAGGAAAGTAAAATTTTAATATGTTTTGTTCATATAAATACACAGACATGCATATTCTGGCGATTTTTCTTGGGGTAGGGGTAAAATTTTCGGTATTTAGAGTTTACATTGAACACTCCTTGTTCTTCTAAACATTGTTTTTAGTAAACTTGTATATCGATGAGAACAAGAATTGGCATATCTGGATATAAATCCTCCAGATTTGCAACATATAACTATTTAAAAGTGAATTTTGGTCAAATCTGAAATGCTGAAAATTCCCATTTTTCATCAATTCTGTACATAATATTGAATTTAAGCTGACAAGTGGGACTTAAAATGAAAAATCTTGATAGAAATTATGCAACATTGTTTGATGCAATGCATATTTTTTGTGTTTTGGTTATTTTTATGTGAATATAGAAAAATTTATGGGGGTAGGGGTAAGTTTTTCGGTATTTAGAGTCACATTAAACAGTCCTTGTTTTTCTAAACAATGTTTTCATACAACTAATGTATCGCTTAGAACAATTAAATGGCATATCTGCAGCTATATCATCCGGATTTGCCATATATAATGGGTTAACAGTGAACTTTGGCCAAATCTGAAATGTTGAAAAATCCCATTTTTCATCAATTTCGGGCACAATGTTAAGTTTAAGTCAACAAACGGCTGTTAAATTACCAACTCGTGATGTAATTCATGCAACATTGTCATATTCAGCACACATTTTCCGTGTTTGAGTTAATTTGTTGCGAACATAGACAAAAAATTGACAATTTTAAGGAAAATTTGTTGGGGTAGGGTTAAGATTTTCGGTATTTTGAGTCAAACCAAACATTTCATGTTTTATTTAACAATGTTTTCAGACATCTAATGTAACGCTTAGAACAATTAATTGGCATATCTGCAGATAAATTGTCCAGATTTGGCATATATAACGATTTAACAGTGAAATTTGGGCAAATCTGAAATGTTGAAAATTCAATACAATTCATCAATTTCAGGCAAAATATTGAGTTTAAGTCAACAAATGGCTATTTAAATACGAAATCATGGTAAAATTTATGAAACATTGTCATATACAACACACATTTTGTGTGTTTGAGTTAATTTGTTGCGAAGATAGACAAAAATTGACAATTTAAAGGAAAATTTGTTGGGTAGGGGTAAGATTTTCGGTATTTTGAGTCACATCAAACACTTTTTGATTTTCTTAACAATATTTTCAGACATCTAATGTATCGCCTAGAACAATTAATTGGCACATCTGCAGATATATCCTCCACATTTGGCATATATAACGATTTAACAGTGAAATTTGGACAAATCTGAAATGTTGAAAATTCCCATTTTTCATCAATTTCAGGCAAAACATTGAGTTTTAGTCAACAAATGGCTGTTAAAATACGAAAGTATGGTATAATTTATGAAACATTGTCATATACACCACACATTTTGAGTGCTCTGGTTATTTTTATGCGAACATAGACAAAAAATTGACAATTTTACAGTAAATTTGTTGGGGTAGGGGTAAGTTTTACTGATGTATGATGTTTATATTACATAAAAAAGGCCACTATTTGTAATAGTTGTAAAGCACATATAATACGCTTTCATTTGATACCTACTTTAAATGATATTTGTTTACTAAAAAGTAATATTGGGCAAAAGAATAACAAAACTTTGGTCATTAAAAATATGTTAACATTATGTTAACATGTTTTATATTCAAGAAAATAGATTGAAAAACTAAAAAACAATTTTCAGAATTCTGAATCGAGATGCACTTCGGGTTCTTAAGACCATCAAACTCAATGAAAATATCCAAATTTTCCTCAATATTTCATAGGGGTAGGGGTACATTTAATGGCGCTATGGAACATATTGGGCATAGAAATCATTTGATACATCGTTTTTATAACTGGAAAGCATTTGGTCAACATTTTGAAGCAACTGAAAGAAAAACTTGAACGAAAAACGAAATTTACCAAAATTTCCGTAGGTGGGTCTAAAAATGGGCCTTGTTCGACCAGTGCGTGCAGGTTATGCTCATGATAACATGTTTTATTTTGAAGAGGGGATGTATGCGGACTTAAATAAATGGGTGGGGATGGGAAGGGGGGAAGGATGCCAGCCCATGGACTGCTTTGATGAGTGACTGTACTATAAAATCATTTAACAAGGTTATAAATAATGACTTACTATGACAATGTCATAACAAACTTACAACTTAATCACGTAACATAATTAGTCCTATCCCAAGTTATTTTTGATATAATATTTCATATACGACTTCCTATGGCTATAGGAGACGACGCATGGATTCAAATATTAAAATATATTGTTTGGCATTCTCTAACAATTAATCCCGCCGTGCGCGGTCCCGGCTAATGAATAGGCCCGCAGCATCCTCTGAGCTTGGAGTATGAGTCTTCCTAACAGAGGACCCCGAGGGAACCCCGGGATATAGAAATAGGACCTAGTATCTCCGGCTTGCGGGGTGTGACCCCTCCTAAACGGAGGCTGACCCCGAGGGTCCCGGGATATAGAAATAGGACCCATACCGTGGTTGTGCGGGATTAATAAATACACAACCCATCTTTCGGATGGGATGTAAACTCAGGTCCACGTGTTGGAAGAAATGCCACGCTTCCTGCACGTTAAAGAACCCTTGTAGCAAGCTCTTTTTGGGGTGGTCCGTAGGTGATCGGCTACAAGGCTAAATTCCCCGCCCTTGACGATTTCATCCTACTTTTCCAGTGGCAGTCAGAATTTCCCGTCCCATGGCCCTTTTCATACTTCAAAGTGTTTATTTATTAACAAACTTGTTCTCGTCTTGATATAGCTGAAATATTGCTGAGTAGACGTTAAACAATATTCAATCAATCAATCTAACAATTAATCCCTTGCACCATTTTGTAAAGAGAAAGGAAATATTTTTATAGACTTTAAATCTTCTGAATTTGAAAACCTAGAATTATTTAGGAGATATTTGGATACATTTTTGGGCATTTAAGACCTCGGCAGAGGAAAAGGGTATGGGAAATGTTACAATAAAACTAGGAAGACAAGTAAAAGAACATTCCAAGACTGAGTCTTTTTTAATTAACACTCAAGCACCGTGGGAAGAGGAGAGCAGATTTCTACAAGAGGAGGAGTCTTCCTTACTAGGTACATTCTTGCAATGAATTCTTCAAAAGGAATAAAATTCCCTCCCCGGATCGAAGTCCTATACATCATACATGTTTTACTTATTGATGCGCGTATCATTAGAAGGCATACCCCAAGCAAGGTTACTGTGAATTTATTTTCTGCATATGCGCATTTCGACAACTTATGTTTCTTCAGTGCAGATAAAATCTAGACGTTTGGAAGACCATAAACCCAAAGATGTTTAAAAACTGATAGAGAACAAATTACCAAATATGATCTAAATAGAAAGCCAAAATCAGCTAAGGACAGAACTTTGCATCAGGGAGATTGAAGTTATGCCTTAGTAATTATATTTGATATCATATTTGTGTATGGTCGCACGGGGTAAAATAATCGCCACAACGTGCCTGCTCGTGGTAAGAGTAACATAACTATATGACTACTGTTAATTCTTTCTTAAATACACAACTTCACAAGAATCAAAATGTTAAACAAGAATAAGAATTTTATATATATATATATATATATATATATATATAT